>JAQQZS010000003.1:22560191-22571819 GCA_030068045.1 Platyallabes tihoni | reverse complement strand
TTCACAGCGCATGCGCGTTCTCATTCAGCTTTCATTCAATGCTTGATATACAGTATTTTCATTAAAAGCAACATGTTCTTGCAACATAGTCATTTTTGTTAGGTGTACTTGAGGTACAGTTAGTCCTATTTTGGTTTAATAATGATTTAACTGAGTTGAAAAGAGTTTGCAGAAGTGGTTAAAAGGTTAAAGCTAAAAATAAGCTGATCAGCTTTAATGTAATCAGTGATATTATTATTATTATTATTATTATTATTGTTGTTGTTGTTTCAGGTTGAAGCCCACGTACATGTCTGTCTGCAACAAATATCAACCTTTACATTTTTTAAACTGTAATTTCACAAGAAAAATTGAACAAAAGCAACATTCAAATTGATTGGTTTCAGTAATGAATGGTATTGGTTTCCACTGGATTGGTGGCAAAATATTAGGAAATTCAATCTATTTATACTATCTATGTTTATTGTACAGGTGTTTATTTATGTTGACCTAGTAGCTTATTTCAAGGCAGATTATTAAGTCCAGCACATAACTGTTCATCGCTTTTACACAACATTTTGACTCCACCTATGGTGCAGGTTAAATTTCAGGCAGATATCCAAGTATTGCAAAAGTTTCAGTAAATTCTATCCAGCCAGTTTTGTGTGATGCTGTGACGATCTGGCCGGACAGACAGACAGACAGACAGACAGACAGGCATACAGACAGACAATTTTCTGAGGCTGGTTTCGGATCCTCCAATGTATGAAAAGTAAAGATATCACTGAAAGAGCGAGTTCTGACCAATGTACAGACAAAACCTCCTTAAAAAAAAAAAAGTATTTATATGAACTGGTTGCATAACAGGTCCATGTATGCATGTGACTAAGACCATACATACACAGATTAGCCATTACTCACTTACTCATCGTCTATACCGCTTTGTCCTGTATTCAGGGTCATGGGGACCTGGAGCCTATTCCAGGAGACTTGGGGCACGAGGCAGGGTGCACCCTGGACAGGGTGCCAATCCATCGCAGGGCACACACATACATACACTCGCACCCTCATTCACACAGTATCAGCAATTTGGGAACACCAATTAGCCTAATCTACATGTCTTTGGACTGTGGGAGGAAACCGGAGTACCTGGATGAAACCCACTAAGCACGGGGAGAACATGCAAACTCCATATTCACAGAGACGGGAATCGAGCCTGGCCAGGAATAGAACCCGGACCCTAGAGGTGCAAGGCGACAGTGCCAACAACTACACCACCATGCCGCCCGATTAGCCATTAGTGATGGTGAAATAAGGCCTCATTTAGACGCATAGGCTTCCCAGCGAATAGTTTCACCAAAAGGTTAATTTCGTGAAGCTTTGTGTAAGGGCTCGTTGTACTGACCTCTGGTGGTCAAATTTTGTGTAGCAAATAGACTATCACAAGCAGTACAGTTCATATGGACATGCAGCTGAAGTTAATGTTTCATTCATTATTGACAGTCGTGTGTCGGTTGTGTGTGTGTAGTTGTTTGAAAAAACACTTTCCAAAAAACGGGACATTTTTTTTTTATGTGTATGCACATAATGATAGTGCCTTTGTTTGATTTAAAACATTATGTAAAAGTTTTTTTTTCTTACCAGTGATCCCACAGGAGACTAATTATGTTGTATTCATGTTTGTAATTGAAAAGAAAAGAAGAAAGGGATTTTCTTTTTCTTCTAGTTCTAGAAAAAATATTCTTCCAGTGATATTTTTTCATGTGCGTCCTGCGTATTTTTCACGTGTTTCGCCTATTTCTAATCGGGTTAAATGAATAAAGTCAATAGCATGATACTGGTTAAACAAATTTATTTTTGAATCTACTATTAGCACTAACATGCACGTTCTTTTAATCTCCGTGTTTCTCCTATTGTTTTATAAATTTGTTTAATTGAAAGTTTACTTTTTCTGCTGATGCCACTGGATCTGTGTCACTAAAGTGCCTTAAACAATTATTCCACAATATATTAAGATGACAAATTAATAATTAATGTGGCTTGCTTTGCAATTGTGAAGCATGGGATGACCGTGATACAGAAACATGCAGTTTAAATTTGTAACAGTGTAAACCATTTAAACAGCTGCCTTGTTTGCTTTGCTTTCAGAGTCCTGGCTGAACTGTGAGAAGACTGCCGTCTTGCAGGGTGGATTTTTGCTGGCAAATCAGCTATGCCAGCCAGAGTCTCTGTCCACTTTGAGGAAAGAGGACTGGAAGCACATTGGACGCCCTGTCGTCCAGGCCGTCGCTGAAGTATGTGGACAGATGTGTGTAAACAACCACGAAAGTCTCCTCTGGAAAAAGAGGATTCTGTGTATTCTATGGAGCAAAATTTTGGAGAATGAGAACGGCGAGGATCTCGATAGCAGATGGAGGGAAAATCCGTTATTTGCTTTACAGAATAGCCTCCCTGATATTAATCATACAGTAATGTTTGAACTGATCAAATCTATGGGCTTCTTCAGCATCTATGTTGAGCTGCTCCAATGCTTTGAATCGGTCCAACAGTGCACAGAGCTGGAGAGATTGGTGAAACATGTCACGAGGGATGGCACAGATGTTGATGTGAAATTCTTGCTGGAGGTGTGGTGGGAACTCTTGAAAGGAAAGAAAGAAACAGTGGACAACCTAGATCAAATCTTTACTGCCCAATGTGTCCGTATCCCAGAGACTTTCCCTGACTGCTCATCACAAGCTTCGAAACGATTTAAACCAGACCCAGATTTGGACATGTCCACCACATGCATAATGTCCATCCTATTCCAAGCACTCAAGGATGTCAAGGATACTATACTGTCATCTGAGATATGTTATTTTGCTCTCTCCAACTGCCTAGATATGCTGTACACGTTCTATCTGTTGGACCACGCAACAGACCTTCCAGCTGAAATCAAGCTCCAAAAAATTGCTTGCTCGGTGAGTCTGCAAAAGAGAAATAATGCTTTGGAAGGTGTCGATCTTCTTCAGGCCATAAGTGAGTCTCAAAGAGATCTTGCTGCTACACTCACACCTGTGCAGAGCAAGCCATGTGGAATCACACTCCTCCAAGCTATAGATACAGTACTGGAAGTAATACAAGTATGGAAAAACAGACAGTTATTGAACATGCCCGCTAATGACCCAAGTTCTTTAGCAATCCGTCTCAAGGATAGTCTGGGCAGAGTTATTAAGTCTTTGGAGCTCCAGTCTGGGAATCTGGGTGGAAATGAACAGACGGCAAATAGTTTGAAAAGTACTTTGGAAGATTTGCTTGCATCCTGGTCTCTTAATGTGCCTGAAAGTCCATGGAATGAAATGGCAACAGTCGCCATAACAATCATTGACGGCAATCTGAAGGGTTTTGAGGACCTTCCTAACCTTTTCGCCTCCAGACTGAGCCAGACTTTGAACGATACAGAGTGGCTAAGCTGCCTTGAAAGAAACAAAGGTGCATTTGTGAAAAAAGACCTCGTCATGGCCTTGGTCTCTTCTCTCATATCCAAATGCCAAAGCGATGCTGATATAAAACACTGCAAAAAGCTTAAGGATATTGTTGTGGAAATATTTTCCCAGCTGCCTTTACCAGACAAGAATGCAATTCTTTCAGAAATTCTTACCTTATCAAAGAAAGGTTTGCATGGATGCCTTCCGAGCTCTGTTACAGTAGGCTTTGATCAGGAGCTCAATCTGGCTTTTAATTGCATCATTCAAGGTGAAGCGAAAAGCAGCTTGAGCTCAGCCATTAATGCTGTGGCTCGCATGGCCTTCCTGAACCCTGAGGCCACGGTGCACCGGTGCTGCCACATGGCTGTGGTAAACCTCGGCGCGCATACCCTTCTCTCTCAGATACTCCGGCAGCTCCCTGGACTTATGAGCACATCAAGGGACCCGATTGGAACAAGAAACAAAGAGTCAAACCTATTATGCAGATGTCTGCAAGAAACCATGTGGAACAAACTTGCTTCACCTCAAGAGGAAGACCAGTTTCTTTGTTTCCTGTCAGCATTAATGGAGTCCAAAATGACTGACCAAAGCGGAGCAGAACTAAGCTTCCTCCTACCAGAGGACATCGTGCATGCTTTTGTCCTGCCTTTCCTCTCTCACTCATGCCCTCAACCCTGTAGACTTGAAGTGTGCCTACGACTTTTGCAGTCAGCCTTGGCCCGTATACCCTCAGACGATGACACACATTGGATCATGAATTGCTCTCCGTTTGCTCTCCTATACTGTCTTGCTCAGCTTTTGAATAATTGCAGTAAGTGCTGGGAGCAAGAATCAGAGAGTGATACTAGTTCATCTCTTGAATCCAAAGAACTTTTAGTTTCTACTCTGACCATAATTGGCAAGGCAGTCGGCAGGGAAGTGGCTCTAGCTCCGAATACTTACTCCAGAGCAATTTCTTGGCTTTATGCAAAAATGGAAGAACTTGACTGGACTGTCCGCATTCATCTAAAAGAAGTGTGGGGAGAGCATTTCAAGTATGAGGTTCCAACCTCTCTCATGGCTGTAGCTGAGCTTTCTGAGCAGGAGTGGTCTGAATTGGTGTTGCCTCACTATGGTCAAGGCACTGGCCTGTTGGCCTGGGTTGAATGTTGTTGTCTCACAGATCACATTCAGGAAATAATGCTGGACTCCTTGTCTCTAAACTTGCTCAATCCAGAGGAAATGAACATGTTTAGTAAAGGCCTGTTGGTGGCAGTGTCACAGGTTCTCCCCTGGTGTACGGTGCACGAATGGCAGCGACTACTGAAAGTGTTGCATGAGCTTCTCCAGTCAGATAAGCTTCATGTGCCATATTCTCTGGAATACGTGGAGTTCCTCCCATTACTGGACCTCCGTTCTTTTGCTCATGAATTGCAGGTGTCCGTGTTCCTGTTGCGTATGTTCCAGCTTCTCTGCGGCTCTAGCTGTGCAGGATGGCTGCCTCCTCAAGGCTGGGCACATGTAGGCCGGCTCTGTGCTATTGCCATGAAGGGCATCATAGACTCTGTAAAGAGCAAAATGCCACTCCAAGCCACCGCCACAACCTCCCCTAAAAGCACTGGTAGTGGAAATCTTGGTCAGGAGGTTCTGTTTGTGCTGACTCAGCTTTTCTGCCACGTTCTCCACATGCAGGTGATGATGCCCGGACAACCAGAGACTTTGTTTCTGTGTGCACTGGACATTCTGTCCCACTATGAAGCCGTAATGTCCGCATACCCCAAGAGCAGCACTTCCCTACAAATGGCCAATACACGCCACTTCTTTACCACCATTACAGACAATGTGCAGTGCACAGACATGAGAGCTGTCCTGCATCAGAAGATTGCTCAGCTATGAGTATATGCTATTGATTTACAAATAAATAATTTACCCCCATAATAAAATGGTATTACCACTGCATTTGCTTTGCCCTCTTTAATTGACTTCGTACACAAGGAAGAAAAAGAAACTTGAAACATTTCAGCTAAATCCCGAAAAGTGGAACACCGGTTACGTTTCTTAACTGTAAATATATAATACTTTTATTTAATTTAAATTTCTCATTGTCTATGGGGCAGATGTTAAAAACACCTGGAGGTCTTTAGAGGTGCCAGTTCTCTAATATAAAAAAAAAAAGTTAAATTAAACGCCGTAGCCATGCATTTTAAGATCTTTACCTAATCCTTAACTTCTGGATGGTGACAAATTGACCCTTGTCCCTGATGAATGACCTGTATCTGAAACAAAGCAATAAGCCACACATTCTATTGCATGCACAAAAGAATAAAAAAATCTAATTGATTTCCATTTCTTAAACTAAGTTCATGGCCTTTTTTTATATATAGAAACAATGTCTTCTACCCTGATTTGCTTTGAAAATATTCACCAAGAAAATAACCTTCATCCAGGGATGATAGAAATGAGGCATGTTCCTGTCCATGCCACCTATTTAATCGAACTTGGTTTGTGAAAATGCTAACCCAGCAAGAACAATACTAACAACATGAGTAGCAATGGGTGGGTGCATAAATGTAGGTGTCCTTATGGAAACTAAGCGAAATATGTACAGTAATGTCTAAATACAAGCAAGGTTTAATTGTACATGTACACTGTCAATTCTGGAGTATGGAGACCAGTTGAAATGTTGAAACACAAGGCAGGGAACACTCTGGGAAATTTGGAACGCGAATTAGCCTAATCTGCATGTCTTTCTGTGGGAGGAAACCCACCAAGCACAAAGACCTGATGCAGGAATCAAACCCTGGATCCTGGAGGTGTGTGGCCACAGGGCTAATTACTACGACAACATTTTAAATCATAATGTATCAGTTACATGTTTTAGCAGGGGTTGCTTGAAGCTGAATTGAATGTGTGTGTAATTTCAGTGCATATAAGGCACTACTTTTCCAAAGTCAAAGCTAAATTAACATGTTTCTAACTTTTCAGGGCAGGCAGTTGATTTAGCTTGCACAGCAATATTTACATAATTAATCACATGATTCAGTTTTGGCAGCACCGTGGCCTCGCACCTCCAGGGTCAAAGGTTTGATTCCCGCCTTGGGTCTGTGTTTGTAGAGTTTGCATATTCTAACTGTGCCTGGTGGGTTTCCTCCGGGTATTCCGGGTTCTTCCCACAGTCTAAAGACATGAAAATTACGCTAATTTGCCTTCCCAAATTGCCCGTAGCGTGTGTGTGTGCCCTGAGAAGGATTGGCACCCTGTCCTGTTTACAGAATATGTACACTTTCCATGCTTTAGGAAATAGCTGACAAATTTTTTTTACAGCCATTAACAAGCAGACTCACACTGTGTGCTCTGATCTACTTGTAAAATGTACTACTTAAATGCCCCCACCATCTCATGTGCACAACAGATTTAAATTAAGCCTAGCTTTAAAATAATAAAGTCCCATCTGTCAAAAACAACCTCTGTCATGGGACTGCCTTCATGGAGCCTCATGAGCATAAGAATTTCATTTGACAGATGCTCTCCGTCATGTGGGTAAATTACAAGAATAGATAGCATGAAGCATGAACCACAATTACATTTGGAATCCTTTTTTTAATACTCTTGTCAAATATGTTTACATTTTTTCATTTCCATACACGCAATGAACACCCTTGATTCGACTCTTGAACGTAGATCTCCACAGAGAATTTCTGAAACTTTAGACCAGTTTATTTGACCGGTGTATATCTCAGGCCAGGCCGCAAAACTTCTCGCTCACTTCCCAGAGCTTCTTTGCCACTGCATCATCCCGAGCCTTGGGACGAACTTTCTTCACTCCACAGTTGGAGAAATACTGACCACTCAGGCCTTCAATGCCCTCCTGCAGTGCACAGTATAGAGTAGTCTGGGCACCAGACTCCACGTCTTTAAAGAAAAGGGCTCCTATGACTTTCAACAGCTTCTTGAACAGTGGCTGAACATTGCGAGTCAACTCGGAATTGATAGCACCTGCAAAACATAAGGAAAGACGCATACAAATCAGGGCCCATATTCACAAAGCTTCTTAAGCCTAAAAGTTGCTCCTAGTGACGAATTTCTAAGTACATTCTTAAAATTATGACATTTATATTAGTATTTCCTCTTAAATTTAGGACTAAATCTTAGTAAAGATAAAGATGATTCACAAAACATCTTAGCCTTAAAAACAGCCCCTAACATAAAAAAATTTGTTAAAGAGCAGAGAGGAGGACTTTTAAGAGGCTTAAGAGTTTCTATAGAGAGGACAAAATGACAAAAAAAAAAAGAAATATTCTCCAAACCCTGAACGTAAAGCTAAAAGTAAACACGGCTCTTTTGTCCAATTTGGTTTTCTTGATGTTTTACTTCCTTCCATCTCTCTTGGATTGTTGGCTAGATACAGTACCATCCAAAAGTGCAACTTAAATAGACCGTCATGTAAATTGGTAAAAGCTGAGCCATTTTGCTCCCATCAATCTAAAATCAGGATTAAAGTAATGGAAAATAAATGTAAAAATATACTTAAATATAACAGAAACTTTGCATAAAGTAGCCTTTAGTCATGATTGTATATGAAGAAATTGTATAAACATTATTTCTGTTATTATTATACTGTCTGTTCTACTATCACGTATTCTATTTTCACAAAGAGCACATTTCAAGACCTTTACAGAGGTTATTTTATATCAACCAATCACAGTCCTTGAATTGCTGCATCATCCCTAGCAACGGAGTCAACCACACCCCCTCACTAAGATCAAGGTTTTTGTACTTTCCTTCCTCACAGTTGCTCCGGGAAGTTTCCTAAATCACTTTTAGTCTAGGACTCCCAGCTAGGATATTTTAAGCTGGGATAGGAGCTCTCTGAGAGAATTCTAAGAAGCATTATGAATACGGGCCCTGGTATTTAGGTAAACTATGAAGAATTATCGATAAATAAAATGACGAGTGATTTGTTAATACAGACACTCATCTGGTATCACTACCTCATAGTGCAAAGAGAAATGCTGACCTGGATGGAGGCTGTAGCAAGTGACTCCAGTTCCTTGAAGCCTCTTAGCAAGCTCATGTGTGAACAGCACATTGCACAGTTTACTGTTGCCATATATATCGAAGACATCCATCATAGAGTTGCTTTTTCCAAATTCCTTGTGAATGTTGAGGAGGTTAAAGTCAAGGTTCCCAGAATCATGGCACATTGATGATACAGTAACAACTCTGCTTGGTGCACACTCTTTGAGTCTGTCCAGTAAGAGATGGGTCAGGAGGAAGTGGCCGATATGATTGACTCCAAACATCAACCCAAGACCATCCTCTGTAGTTCCCTGCATAATAACCCCTACAAGAAAACACATTTAATTAGGAGGGCGGGGTGGGTGGCTAAGACATTGGACTGCACATCTGAAGGTCCCAGGTTCAAACCCCACGACCACCAAGTTACCACTGTTGGGCCCTTGAGCAAGGCCCTTCACCCTCAACTGCTCAGATGTATAATGAGATAAAAATGTGGTTAAAGGTGTCTGCCAAATGCCTAAATGTAAAAAATAAGATGTATAATAAGAGCTACAGATATCAGGTCAGTCCAACATATTTAAAATTTAGCTTCTATAATTCAGCTGTACTCTAATAGTTATAGTAGGTAGCAATCTCACAGAGAGAGGGCAAACCTTTCACTACCATGCCACCGAAACTTTGGAATTCCACCTAGAGTAAAGGACCATCATGACTGTTCACTGCTTCTCTCAAGAGTCAATTTAAACTTTTAAATTATAAAGTGACCTTGAGGTCAATATCATGCATAAACATGCTACTGAAGTGTGGTACAGAAGTCAGCCGAACCTGCATTGTTGATAAGAATATCCAGTCTTCTCTCTGTTTTAAGGAATTTTTCAGCAAAAGAGCGAACAGACTTCAGACTGGCCAGATCCAGCTGCATAAACACCACATTACTGCTTTGGCTCTCCTGAAAATAATAATTTCATGAAATAACATGTCAACCAAGTCATTCACGTTAATGGGGTGGAGTTCTGCGGTCAACAAAGAAAGGGCCTAAAACACTAACATATTCTCCCTAATGCAACAGTGGTTTACATATTAGCATTACACCACAATACATAAAGGTGAATATAAATGTTTCTCACTCTTTTGACGATAGCAACAGCCGCTTCACCACGTACTTCACTGCGGCAGGCGAGAATAACACGAGCTCCTCTCCGGGCCAAATCTACAGCCGTTTCTCTTCCGATCCCTGTGTTACTGCCTGCAGACCCAACAAACAGGTGATGATGGTATTAATGGATAAAGGTTACATGCCATGTTAAGTGGGCAAGACAAGAAACTGATTTTAGAAGGTAAAGGTAAGTTCACATTCCACTAGAATACCATACACATAATAAAATATGAAAAATAACAGAAAAGGGACAAATAAAGACATTAATATGCAAAATAAAGCAATCTGTGCGAATACGCCAATAAGTAATGATAAACGGCATAGATTGCACAGGTTTCTGGAATCATTCCATTGAGGTTCTTTTGCATGTTAACTTTAACGGTGGTCACTTAGATGCCCTTTTTGGATCTAAACCTGAGTTCCTGTAAGCTTTCTGCCATCTTTAACCAGTCTGGCCATACTCATCTGACTCATCAATTCAATATGGCATTATCTGCTGCAGACCTGCCCCTCACTGGATGTTTATTTATTGGATGTTTGAGCGTCTAGCCTCCTAACACTCAGTATGACTGCAAATCAGTCCCTGCTATCAGTTATCACCCAAATGAGGAAAGCATGGTTCCCCTCACTTTCTACTTTCTTCCTACTTTCTGTGGATTAAATGTGAAGGTCGGTAAGCGAATACTTGCAATAAATAATGGCAATATAGTGTATGTATGAGAAATATGATATAGAAACTCCCAGGAGATCAGCAGTGATAAACACTGGAAGCAATATACTTTATTTAAAAAACTTGTACAGTCCACTAAATCATTCAATAAAAGTTCAATAAACAGATATAGTTCAATAAAGTTCACTACAGAGTTTCCTCCGACCAGACGAGCAATTTCAGCCAGAGACTGACTATGACCAGGTGTTCTACAGAACGCCACAGGAGATCTGTTCTCTCAATGAGCATAAAATTATATAACTCTGTAATGTTTTCACTTCGGGATAGGGAGTGTCAGTAGTTACTGCTCAATAATACTTTATCACACTACTGTTCCCACAACTCAAGATAAGTTCCAAATGCAATATCTGATTACCAGTACATTTGAGAAATATTCTCTCTTTTCATTTACACTACATTTCAAGTGCAATATTGGTATATTAATTATTTTTAGTGCAATATGTAACTTACTGTGTGCTATATTTCATTCTATTTCTTTAAACTTTTATTTATTTAATTGAATTTTTTTTCCTTGTCTAATCGAATTTTTTCCTTTCTTCCCTGTAAATTAATCAAAGCAATTTTAAAATTTTACTTACATAGCGAGAAAAATGTGTCTAGATGATGAGATGAATGAATGATGAATGAAATGTCTCTGATGAGCAAGCCAAGGCGACAGTGGCAAGGAAAAACTCCCCGAGATGGCAATAGGAAGAAACCTTGAGAGGAACCAGACTCAACCAAGACAAAGCAATTTCCCTCTGCGATTAATAAAGTTCTTTCAATCTTGAATCTTATGAAACTTCCCTAGGAGCACTGTTGAAATATATTGGAGGTGGGGCACAACCAACTGTACGAATAATCAATCATATTGGTGACACAGAGGGGCCCCCAAATAAAAGTTTGCTTAGAGCCCCATGAAGGCTCGGGTTCTTTATATTTAGAGCTGAAGTTCCTAAGTAATGTCCTCACAGTTTCAGGATTTCTCTAAACCAACACATCTTATAAATACAAATAATAATATAAAATGATAATAATATTCTCATGCAAAGGCATTCCATAATACAGTAAATGGTCAAATAATATAATCTTAATGAATGTTAGCCACGCCACCTACAATAAACATGGATTTTATTATACTATTTTCGTGGACACCCGATATAACACTGCGCACTAATGATCACACTTCTTATTCAGGGTAGATGACACACAGGAACAGGTATCGCAGATCACCCAGGGCCCAGTTTTTCAAAAGTAATCCACTAGGATTTTGGATAACGGATTGGATCAAATCTTGAAAATGGGTTTTTCAAAAGAAAAAA
>JAQQZS010000003.1:22536315-22548171 GCA_030068045.1 Platyallabes tihoni | reverse complement strand
ACTTTAAAATACAAAAACAAAGAAAAGTAGGTCGGAGCAGTCGTGACGGCAGCCGACCTCACCGGCGCCATCTTGGACCATAATCATTACCAGAAACAAGCCTGTCTCCACATGATTTTATGAAGAGCACTGATTAGACAATGGACCACTTTTCAGTTTAACACCTCAAATGGAAAGCTAGATTCAATAAGGGTGTGGATGAGGTCATGAGTTTGAGAGCGGAGCAGTGAGGAAACAGACGTTTGTCAAAGCTGGAATTCCCAACTCAGGGTCCCATGACACTACAGTACACTGCACGATCAGGGTTTCACTTCCTCCATCACATTTGATAATGAGATTTGTTCATTTTATTACCCGGACCATTTTCGATATCTGGATATAAAGTCTATGTCATGACAGGTTCTTCTTTCTACCTCAGTTATGACACCTGAAAGCACCATGCACGCTACTGAACACACTTCTTCTTTACGGTACACGACATAACTTCAGTTCAGGTAACATAAGAACAGCTCTGAATCTCTAGAAACCGAAAACAATAACACAATAGGGGAGTTTTGAACTCACACGCACACACACACAGCTAATGAATGATAGTTGTTTAGGCACAAAGACCGACTTAGCTTTTATTCTCTACAAGTTCAGAGAGAGAAACTAGCTCCAGTTTATGCATACAGTTAAAATACATGCTCAAGGTCCACTTCAAGATACACTAATGTAGTATTTTAAATGATTTGTTTGTAATATCTTTATTCATTTGGTGCACGTATATTAAATCTTGAAAAAGGTACTTTCGAGACTAGTTTTGTAACACGCCAATAGATGGCAGCACAAGGCTGCAGCGCGCGCCTCCTCAGGGAGCACCGACCTTCATTAGTAAGTGTGCCAAAAGACATCGTCCTGTACAGCCACTGACAAAAGTTTTGAGAATCACACAAATATTGATTTTCACAAAATATGCTACTTCATTGTTCTTAGATCTTTTTGTCAGATGTTACTATGACACAAACACACACACACACACACACACTGACGTTATATTCGCACCTGAATTCTCTTATCATTTTCAAACATTAGACCACACCCCACCTCTGAGTGTGTTCCTGAGTGCATTCAGTTTAAACTCAACGTAATTAAGGCTCTTGTGATTCATTTCATAAGTGTTTTATACATTTAACAATCATGCATAATGTGTAGTGCATAATAAAATAGATTAGATTAGATTATACATGTATCTCTCCTTCATAACAGACTCACTGTTTACAGTCATATCTATCTACTCTTCAAGCACTGGTGGCTCAGTGGTGTCTTGCCTGCCATGCGGGAGGCCAGGGTTCGATTCCCAGCCAGCACCCAAACCCCAGCCAACCTGGACGGAGTGCCGGTCCCAAGCCCGGATAAAATGAAAGGGTTGCGTCAGGAAGGGCATCCGGTGTAAAACCTGTGCCAAGTCGTTGTGTGGATCGGATGGTCCACTGTGGCAAGCCCTCGATGAGGGAGCAACTGAAAGTCCAACAACTTTTAAATAATCAATGCTTAGAGTTTGTCAGAATTTGTGGGTTTTGGTTTGTCCTGGCCATGGACCCAAAATTTATCTGTTTCGTTCTCTGAGCCATTTAGTTATCACTTTTGTGATATGTTCTGACACCTTTCTATTGGAACCAGCATTAGCATTTCCCTCTACACTATTTATTCTACAAAATTTATCTACACTAGCGCTTCTATTAGATCGGACTACACGAGCCAGCCTTTACTCCCCATGTGCATCAGTGAGCCTTGGCCACCCATGACCCTGTCGCCAGTTCAGCGGTTTCCGTTCATCTGATCACTTTTTGTATTTCCTGACCAGTGGAGACCAGGAGCATCCCAAGAGCTGCAGCTTTGGAGTTGCCAGTGACTCAGTTGTCTAGACATCACAGTTTGACTTGTCAACATTACATTTTCAATATCTCTTTACAGTGAGTGCTGGAAGTGGGTGAAATATATTAGGCAACAAGTGAGCCTTTTTCCCTGAAGATTATGTGTCGGAAGCAGACAAAATGAACAAGTGTAAGGATTTAAGTGTCTTTTACAAGGGCCAAATTATGAGGGCTAGGGGGCTTGGTCAAGGCAACTCGGAAACTGCAGTTCTTGTGGGATATTCCTGGTCTGCAGTAGTCAGGACCATGTACTGGTGCACATGGGGACCGAAGGCTGGCTTGTGTATTCCAGTCCAACAGAAGTGCTTGTGTAGAACAAATGGATGAAAAAGTTAAAGCTGGTTGTGAGAAAAAGGTGTCAGAACACAAAGGTCATTACTGTTATGGCAGCAATAGGGGAGACTTACTCAATAACAGAAAGACTTACTCAATAATAGGCAGGTGGTCATGTTGTTGTGTCTGATAAATGTACTGTATACATTTTTACAGCTGCTGTTTTCATGAAGTGACCCACAACCTCCGTCATGCCCACAAGGAACTAATCTGCTACCTCATGAGTGTGAAAATGTCATGCTCATGTCATATTATGTCATGGGTGTTATTTGATAAGTGAGAAACAGCTTAAGCATAAACTATGATCCCATTCATATATATTTTTAATAAGCTACTGTAGTTAACTCTGTTGACATTTTTCCATATACAAAATTTAAACCACATCAGAAATACGATAATTTGACTAAAAAGATTATTAATCTCTTCCAAATAGTATTCCACACAGAATATTTGAAAGTCTCTGATCCATTAGAGTGACATTTAGGTCCATTGTATACATCAGGCCAGGCCGCAAAACTTCTCGCTCACTTCCCAGAGCTTCTTTGCCACTGCGTCATCCCGAGCCTTGGGACGAACTTTCTTTACTCCACAGTTGGAGAAATACTGACCACTCAGGCCTTCAATGCCCTCCTGCAGTGCACAGTATAGAGTAGTCTGGGCACCAGACTCCACATCTTTAAAGAACAAGGCTCCTATGACTTTTGCTACCTTCCTCAAAAATGGGTGACCATAGCGACCCAACTCGGAATTGATAGCACCTGCAAAACATAAGGAAGGATGCATGCAAATCAAGTATTTAAGGAAACTATGGAGAAATATATAAATAAAAATGCAGATAATTTGTTAATACTGCTATAGTGATAATAGAAATGCTGACCAGGATGGAGGCTGTAGCAAGTGACTCCAGTTCCCTGAAGCCTCTTTGCAAGCTCATGTGTGAACAGCACATTGCACAGCTTACTGCTTCCATATATCCTCATGACATCCATCAAAGAGTTGCCTTTTCCAAATTCCTTGTGAGCGCTGAGGAGGTTAAAGTCAAGGTTCCCATAATCATGAAGCGCTGATGATACAGTAACAACTCTGCTTGGTGCACACTCTTTGAGTCTGTCCAGTAAGAGATGGGTCAGGAGGAAGTGGCCGATATGATTGACTCCAAACATCAACCCAAGACCATCCTCTGTAGTGCCCTGCAAGAAAATCCCTACAGGAGAAACACATTTAATCATTGACAAAATGGTCTGTGGAGGAAATATAAAAACAAGGTGTATAATCAAAGCTCTCAGTGAAAAATATTAGATGTACACCAATAGTTGCTGTACCCATTTCACGGAGAATCATACACAAGATCCTACAAGGCATCATTACTTTATATCTCTGACCTATCCCTTGTCAGTTTCTCATGTCTATCAATCGCGGGGTTTAGTGGTTAGGACTGTCACCTTGAACCTTGAGGGTACAGGTTCGATTCCCGCCTCAGGATCTGTGTGCATGGATTTTTCATGTTCTCCCTGGGCTCGGTGTGTTTCCTCCGGGTACTTCTGTTTCCTCTCATAGTCCAAAGACATGCTGATTGGCATTCCCAAACTGCCTGGAGAGTGTGTTTGCTTGTGCCCTGCGATGGATCGGCTACCAAAAAAATGGACGGATTGGTTCTAAAAATAGGAATAAATATGTTGGTCTTCAGAGGTTCCTAGATGGATGGATGGATGTCCTCCTCCCGATCTACTGGTGGTGCCAAAGACCAGACTGACAGGGACAAACCTTGGCATCTAAACTTTGGAAGACTTTCTAAAAGGACCCTCATCATGGTTCCTTGCTTCTCCCAAAAGTTTCACACCTTTAATTTATAAAATGACCATGAGGGCTATATCATGAATAAACATGCTACTGAATGATGTGGCTCAGAAGTCAGACAAACCTGCATTGTTGATAAGAATATCCAATCTTTTCTCTGTTTTAAGGAATGTTTCAGCAAAAGAGCGAACAGACTCTAGACTGGCCAGATCCAGCTGCATGAACACCACGTTACTGCTTCGGCTCTCCTGAAAATAAAAATATCATGAAATAACATCAACCAATTGATTCAGGTTAATGGGGTAGAGTTCAATATCTAGCGCTTAAAACATTGACTTATTTTCCCTAACTGATTTTACTGAATTTTTTTTTCATTGTTACGAGCATTACACACAGTGCATTTAGACATGGATAAGGTGGTAGATGTAAAGGATTCTCACTCTTTTGACGATAGCAAGAGCCACTTCACCACGTACTACACTGCGGCAGGCGAGAATAACACGAGCTCCTCTCCGGGCCAAATCTACAGCCGTCTCTCTTCCGATCCCTGTGTTACTACCTGTAGACCCAACAAACCAGGTGATGATGGAATGAATAGATAAAAGTTATATGCCATGTTAAGTGAGCAAGAAAAGGTACTGATCTTAGAAGGTAACCTTACACTGGAATTACTCTCTTTTTACACTAGAATACCATCATACTGATATACAGAACAAAGAATGCTGGGCAAATATACAAATAAACAATGATAATTAAAAGGCAGAATAATTACATTTAATTAGGAAAAAAAAAATCCCTTGGAGATTCTGGTCCATGTTGACACACGATTCTTAAAAAAATTTCAGTTTCACTTTCATGATGTTCTCAGTCTACCATACCTCAAAATGTTCTATTAGTTTTTTTGTCAAGTCGTTGGGAAAGGCAGTTTGAAATGATTAACTTCACAGGGTGTACTTTCACCCTGGAAGTAGGCCATGAGAGGCTACAAGTAGTCAGCAACAAAATTCTAATTGAGTCAATAGAGGCAGTCTATTGTTGCCAAATTCTGACCCTATCTGTATGACTAGACGGAAACTAACCATTCCAGGCTTTTTTTTTCTTCAATCACAAGCTTTGGTGAGCCTGTGCCCACTGCAGCCTCAGCTTACTTTACTTGGTTGATAGAAGTGCAACCCAACGTGGTCCACTGTTGTATCCCATAAACCTCAAAGTTTGATGAGCTGTTCATTCTGACATTCTTTTCTGCTCATCTTAATTGTACAGATTGGTGATCTGGTGATTTTTATTACACCTTTCTGAGTAATTTCTAGAGACTGAAAGAAATAGGATCAAAAGCTATAGAAACACTTAAACAAGATTATCTGGCACCAACAACCATGCCGTGTTCAGATCACATTTTTTTCAACAACTATTACTGGTATTGTGTCAAAGGTTTGGACACACCTTCTAATTCCATGGTCTTTCCTGATTTTTATTTCTTTCTACATTGTAAAACAATGCTGATGGCATCCTAAACATGCAATAATCTCTATTGAACAGTTGATCTTGATATGTGTCTGCTATTTATGATCTGTAAAGCCTTCATAACAGCTCTAATCTGAGGCGCTGTTTGTTAATTGATGATTTTTGAGTCTGGTAAATCTAACTTGATTGAACTTGAAAAAATGAACTTTTGGTCTTGCTTTCCTGGGATGGTCTTCATGAGAGCCGGTTTCATCGTGGTGCTTGATGGGTTTTGCAAATGCAAGAATTATTCCCGAACCACCGACCTTTGTGCCTTAAAATAACAACTGATATTGTTGTTCTTTCGGCTGCTCCCGTCATGGTGTCTCCACAATGCACCATCTGATCTGCACACAACTTGGCATAGGTTTTACACCCGATGCCTTTCCTGACACAATCCTCCTATTTTATCCAAGCTTTTGACCGGTGTGGTGTTATGGGCTAAAATGCCCCCCTGCCACGGATTACCACCCCTTATAATATCTATTAAATATTATATTAGAACATAAATTCATGGGTTTATTATTACCGCATAGCCGTCGAGACCATTAATACAAATCTTCATATAATGTTTATTTTGTGGCACATTTATGTTGCAGGGCTTTGTCATGGAATACAAAAATGTTTACATAAATAAATATTGTTTATGATGAAAAATTACACGGAAGAGTTTTTATTATAAAATAAGCAATATATATAAATATGCATGTATATGAAAATATATTTATATAATTTAAACAAAAGATATATTTTTTATATACAACATGTATTTTTATATTGCTTATTGTCGATTGCTTTGGAGTGTGGAGTACCACAGGTTCAATTTTGGGACCTATTCTTTTTTCTTTGTTTCTTTTGCCCTTGGGCCTTATTTTTAAGAAACACGGTATTTCATATCATTCATACGCAGACGACATTTAGATCTATTTACCGATCAGTGCTGGAGCCTCAAGCCCATATCAATCCTTGGTACTCTGTCTAAAGGAGGTGATCAGCTGCTTAGAGCAAATCTGCCTGAAGTTAAATGCTAGAAAATCGGAAGTTTTGGTTTTCGGGATGAACAATGATGACAGGGATTTAACCGATTTTCTTGGCTCTTGGGAAACATACGTTCAACCCAAAATAAGAAATTTAGGTGTAATTTTTGACTCTGCTCTTATGTTTGATCATCAGGTCAAAAATGTGGGGAAAAATTGCTATTACCAGTTAAGGACTATTGCGAAAATGAAGTCTTTTCTGTCTGTTCCCGAAGTGATTCATGCATTCATCTCTTCTCGTCTGGATTATTGTAATGCTCTCTATGTAGGTATCAGTCAATCACTTATTTCGAAGCTGCAGATGGTTCAAAATGCTGCAGCAAGGCTCCTTACTGGTGTCAAGAAAAAGGAACATATTACTCCAGTTTTAGAAAGGCTTCACTGGCTTCCTGTTAAATATCGAATCCAGTACAAGGTGTTGTTGTACGTTTATAAAGCTGTTCATGAGTTGGCCCCGGAATATATTAAGGACTTGGTGCGTACAAACTCTTGTCGAGCACAAAGGTATTCCAATTGTTTTCAGCTGTTTGTACCGAGAACTCGCCTTAAAACAAAAGGGGACCGAGCCTTTTCAGTTGTTGGTCCTAGACTGTGGAATGCGCTCCCCCCTGATGTTAGATCTGCATCCTCAGTTGAGGTTTTTAAATCTCGTCTTAAAACGTATTTGTATTCTGTCGCTTTTAATTCTTGACTTTGCTATTGTATGTTATGTATTTTATTGTATTTTATTCTATGTTATAGTTTATTGATGTTCAGTTCTTTGGTTTACGTTGTAGCATAAAGGGCTATATAAATAAATGAGACTTGAGACTTATTTTAAATTCACATTCGTTTGGTGTAATTTGTAAATCATAAACCTATGAATTTATGTACTTATTATGACAGGTTTCATAAGAACAGCTCTGAACCTCTGAAAGTGGGGAGTTTTGAAGACACACACACACACACACACTCACCGGTAACGATGACGGTTTTTCCGTGCAGCTCTACTTTGCTCTTACATCTCTTACCTGCAACAAAGTTGCGAATTAAAAAATAAACGCCTACGAAAACTCCGGCGACTAAGATAAGCTCAGCCATGGCTACTCTGACTGACACACTTCCGGTTTCTCTTTCTCTCGCGCGCGCGCACGCGCGCCCGCTCTCTCCCCCTCACTCTCGCGCTCTCTCTCCCTCACTCTCTCTCTCTCTCTCTCTCACACACACACACACACACGTTTAACAGCTTTAAAACTGGTACAACGAGTTGAGCTGCTCGAGTCAGATAATAAATGATAATTGTTTAGGCACCAAGACCGACATAGCTTTCATTCTCTATAAGAAATAATGTTTTTAGATATTTATGTTAATATAAATATTATTATTTTTGATAATAATAGTTATAATACTAATTTAAACGATTAGTTTGTAATACATTTGTTTATGTGGAGCATGGCGAAAGAAGAAGAAGAAGTAGTACTGCAATATTGTAATTTTGTAACCCGCCAGCAGATGGCAGCACAAGCTTGCACGAACAGTCACAGTGGGCACCGACCTTCATAAGTCAGTGTGCCAAAATACATCGTCCTGTGTACATCCGGAGCTGCTATTTTTTAGAGAAAGAACATCGAATGGTTTCAACACTTTGGGGGGTTTGAGCTCATTGAAGTTCTTAGAAAGATCTTCTTCACTGGAAGGTCTCTCGACATCTTCCAGTAAAGAAGATCTCTCGAAGAAGTTTAATGAGCTCAACCCCCAAAAGTGTTGAAACCATTCGTCAACTTGTGCATGATGATCATCAAAGAACAATCCACAACATTGCTCCCATTGTCTGTGTTTCATAAGGAACAGTCCAGGCAATCCTCACGTGTGCTGACCTTCCTATGCAACTATGCAAGTAACCTTGCACCACGGGTAAGTATATATAGTCCATAAAAAATCGATTGAAGGAAAATGACCTGACCAAATAAACAACCCCAGATCAGAACACCGTCCCCACAAGTATGAATTAGGCATGATGGATGCATCCATTCATTTGTCTATCTTCTTAAATCTGGACTCATCAAAGCGCATAACCATTTTCCAGTGCTCCACAGCTAAAAAAATTTAATGTTCTCTAACAAACTGAAGCCTTTTTTGGTTATTGATTAACAATTTAATTAACAATTAATCACTGCAGTAATTATCCAATGGAATTCTCTTCTATCTATCTATCTATCTATCTATCTATCTATCTATCTATCTATCTATCTATCTATCTATCTATCTATCTATCTATCTGATAAGTCTGCATGGGATATCAGGGGAGAGTGGGGTCTGAAGATACAGAATATGTCACAATATATGTTAACTATTCAGATTAAATACAATTTCCATGAACATCTACATGTATTGTTCTGTGTAAACTCTATATATTATTGTGGAAGAAATTTCCAGAAAGACAGAATTTTTAAAAAATATTCAAACCAGCCCATTTCATCCATATAACTATTCTGCATAGTCAAGTGTGAGTGTGTGTCACTGAGATCATGCTGATGTTTGATGTGGGCATATGGACCGTAAGGGTATAAAATTAAATCAAAGCACCAAAATGTTAGATAATTATAGATTAATAATAATAGTATAATTTGTAACATCTCAATGCAACAAATCTGTGGAGGCAATAAGGCTGTAAAGCTACAGTATATCTTGCCAACATATTTTATTACAGCAGATGCAGCACTTTCTTTGCTAAAATGGATTTAAGTGGGTGCATGAACCTTGGGAACGGCATGATGTACCAATATGTCGAATCAAAGTGACATGTTTGTCACTTTTTGTAAATGTAATCTGTTACCAATCTCAAAAGAGACATAAGTGCTTGTATTAGAAATTGATGAAAAACATGCTTACTAGACATCATATATTAGCCCTGTCCAAGCTGTTATGTTTTAGTGTTGCATCTACAATAAAATGTCTTTCCTTTGATACAAATCTATTAAAGCAATTTTCTTTTAGGTTTCTTTTATTACCAGTTTACATAATATTATGATAATAATATGGCCAGATTATTCAAAAATAACTTTACTTCATGCGACATATTAGCCACACAATTATAAAAAAGTCATTTGCTTATTATTACAAGCAGATTTCTTTTTACCTCCATCTTGCTACAGTGAGCTTTATCATATATGAGATGCATGACCTGAAAGAGTTGCAATGCACCAGTTTGATATGCAGACAAATACTTATACTGTAGGTATACTGTTTGTGATCCAAAATGTAAAGATACAGTAGAACAGAATAGAAAGATTTCTCTACTACAGTAGCTCCTCTAACCCTCATTTCATACATTTACAATAAAATATCATATATTAAAAAAATAAAGTCTTACATACATTTTATTGTCTAGTCTACAAATGATACAGTAAATCAATTTAAGCATGTTTAGAGGTCTATAAATGAATTAACTCATGGTTTATATAATACATTGAATCCAACCCTTTTGGATTTACTGTATACTGGAAAGTGTTTGGTCGTTTCTTCTTGCTTCCAGCATCTGTACTGGGTCATCGTCAGCAGCAAGAATATAATTCTCATAACTTCCACAATCACAAAGGTTTGCAAGAATACTTTGCAATGCACTCCTAAACTTCCTAACGGCAGATTTTCAAGTAATCCTGCACAATGGTATAAAATCGGCAGTTGTGGGAGCTCACATTCATAACCCACATTGATAGATGACTCGCAGCGACTCCCAAGGACAGTTCTTCTGAACTTTACCCATTACAGTCCATGAGGCCAGTCTGGATGTTTATGATGAAAATCCATACTGAGAGGTAGATTTAAGATGTTATTTCACCCAGGAATGTTCCCCAGGATCATAATTCGTCTAGCTGTTTGACTTTTGCCCCAGAATCAGTAAACACAGGTTTGAGCAGAGATCAAAAGTGAAACATGGAGTGAGTGAGTGAAATTTTATACGATAGAGATAATTTTATAGTACAGTATTTGAAACTGGATTGCTGAAAATATGTCTGTAAGTGTGTAAGGGATATGGAAGTGTGGATAAGGGAATTCTGTACATACTCTGGCAAGGGAAGCTAGTGACTTCAGTAATGCTGATTATTGGAGAGTAGGATCTCCAGGGTTCTGGGTTCGATCCTGAATGTTGAATCATCCTATTTTAGGACTTGAGCAGAGAGATGTGAGGAGCATCCCGAGACCTAATTCATCAAATGAATTTCCTATAAACATTTGCAGTTTCCTGATTGTGCTTGAAAGGCAAAGAGGGCACTGACCGATCCACGAAATATTCGAAGTTTCATTATATTATATGAAATGTTACAAATGTATGCAAATTACTGTATATAACTGCATATATCCAGAATCAGGTCTAATGCTGAAAGTAATAGTGGCAAGGCATTGTACTGCACATCTGTCACAGAATTAATGTCCCTGTAATTAATGGACAAATACAGTTCCATGTCCCTTTGTTTCTATCTCTGACTAGAAACAGTTTTGCTTGACAATGATATAATATTTGGCATGAACAAGTATTATATTGTATTTACAGTTATTTAATTTTTTGGGTGTTAAAAAAAAAAGGTTTATTGAAAAATTATGCTTTGTGATGTTTTGGCCATATTTCCTTATAATATATTTAGCATTTTTCAACGTACACATATGCACTATGCTGAAAACATATCTTTTCTGGTAAATAATGTTTTTTTTTTAAATTAAAGAATAGCAGTGAAGAAAAGTAAAGTTGTTTATGATAAATTGTGATGTTGTTGACCAACGCAGATCCAATTAAAATGACAATTGTTATTAGAAGGACATCTTACAAATACTGTACATGCATTGATGCCTGAATTTTTTTTTGTAATTTGTTTATAAGAGATTGATATTTTAGTGTAACTTCCCTTTTTATTTGAAAAAATTAACAAAAGCATAAAAAAACAGAATTAACCTAAGCTAAGAACCTAAGAATTAAAAAGGAACACATTTGTCCTGTCAGTGAGTTTTACATGCATCAAAAACACAAGAGGACACAAATATATAAAACATGCATCAATTTATTTGACAAAAAATGTGTTTGAGAGAGAGATAGAGAGACAGACATACAATAATCAATTCGATCGTTTATTTTTTTTTGTTGTTGTTGCCCAAAATAACATTTGTGCACCATAATTAGGGTTGGGTATCGTTTGGGTTTTTTTCGATACCGGTGCTAAATCGATACTTTTAAAACGGTACCGGTGCCAAAACGGTGCCTGAACCGATACTTTACAAAAGCCACAAAATGATGG
>JAQQZS010000003.1:22507408-22529631 GCA_030068045.1 Platyallabes tihoni | reverse complement strand
CTGGGATAGGCTCCAGGCCCCCCGCGACCCTGATCATAGGATAAAGCGGTATAGAAAATGAATGAATGAATGAATGCATTAACAAAAAGGCTTGACATATTGTAGATGGGTTTGATGACATTGGGTAGATGTAATGTTGGAAACCTGAATACCAGACCTCCAGATTGGACAAAAAGAGTCTCTGAAAAGCAGAGAAAGGCAAATGCTTTGGGGGCAGATTACCAAAAATATGCAGCTATTGCTCCCCTTTTGGCTGAGTGCCACGGAGAAGTTGAAACCAGTTGACCTTTCAGCAGCTGCACTCATCTCTGAGCTCAGTCATAGTGAAATTGGATTGAAAATAATGTGTTTGAAAGCACTATGGCAAATCTTCCCTGAACAGTGTGAAACTAGCCTAAGGCAGTGAAAACTGACAGTTCTTACCATCAAGCCTGCGCTCATTTACATATTCCAGTGCTGCTGCTGAAATGAAAAACAGGGAATTTTACAGCAAAGAAATGTACAACATAAACAACAAAAATAAATAAAGATGACGTTGATTGTACATAGAATTACTGTACTAACAATACAAATTGCAATACTGTTTATCATTGTAGGCATAGCGCTATCTGCTTTACGATGCGCTGAAGAGAGACGCTTTGCACCTTTGCACACAGGAGGTGGGTGACTCCACTTGGCCGGGCGACTGTGGACACAGCGGATATTTGCCTCCCCGATAAGCTTATAGCCACTTTGGCAGGAGAAGTGCAATATCTCTCCGGCTTTGTAGAACTGCTTCTCTGATACCTGGACACCAAATGCGGGGATTCCAGGATTCCTACAGGATTCATATGTATCTGCTGTAGAACAGAGCACAATATATATAGAGATAAAGCATACAAAACACATATTAACTTGCATATCCATTCATCTAAGGCTAATGTTTACATTTGATTTTAAAGATTATCACTACAAACTCGGTATATAAATATTTATCGTAGATAGCATGCATACTGTACATATACTACGGGTCACATGTTTCTTTATTTTTATTGTTTTCAACATTGCATATTAATACTGAAGCCATGCAAGCTATGAAAGAACACGTTCAATTATGTAGTATACAAAAAACAACCCAGAAAATGTTTTAGATTTTACACTCGTGGCATTCTTTCATCAGATTCTCGAGGTAGTCACCTGGAATGGTTACTTGCTTTTTTTTAATTTTTTTTTTAACATGCTTTAGACCATCAGTTATCTTGTGCAGAGGAAGGAATGTGTATTGAGTAAATATCCATAATCCATAAAAAACCTCAAGAACTTTGAATGAATCCCTGAATGCAGTCACCAAAACTATGAAACGCTATGATGAAACTGGCTTAGTCACAAGAAAGGAAGACAAAAAGCTCCTGTACCTCTACTGCAGTGGATATGTTTATTAGAATGACCAGCCTCAGAAACCACCAATTTGCAGCACCTCCAATTAGAGCTCACATACTGTACAGTAAATCCTTGATGGAGTTCAAGTGGCAGACACATTTCAACTTCTACTGTTCGGAGGAGACCTTCATGGTCGGATTGTGGCAAAGAAACCATCACTTCAGAGGAACAACAAGCAGAAGAGACGTGCTTGGGCCAAAAAACACATGGAATGGACATTAGATCAGTGGGAAACCGTCCTTTGGTCTGATGAGTCCACATTTGGGATTTTTGGTTCTTTATTAGACGTAGAAAAGGTGAACAGATGGTTTCTGAATGTGTGGTTCTCAATGTAATGCATGGAGAAGGAGGTGGAAGGGTGTGTGGGTGCTTTGCTGGTGACACTGTTGGTCAAAATTGAGGGCACACTTAACCACAACATTTTGAAGCAACATGACATCCCATCTGGTTTGCACTTTGTGGGAAAATCATTTGTTTTCCAACAGGACAATGACTCCAAACACACCTCTACGTTATGTAAGAACTACAGTAGTTGCCCAAGAAGGAGAGAATGCTGCATCAGATGACCTGGCCTCCACAATCACACAATTTAAATCCAGTTGAGATGGTTTGGAATGAGTTGGACCAAAGCATGAAGGAAAAGCAGCCAACAAGTACTCAACCCCTCTGGGAACTTCTTCAAGATTGCTGGAAAGCCATTCCAGGTGACTACCTCATAAGACTGGGTGAGAGAATGCCAAGAGTATGCAAAGCTGTCATCAAAGCAAAAGGTGGCTACTGTACCTCGAGGTATTGGAAAATATAAAACATATTGTGGGTTATTATTTGACACATTTTTGTCGACTGCATTATTCCATATATGCTCTGTCATAATTTCAATGTCTTCAGTATCAATATACAATTTTGAAAAGATTAAAAATGGAGAAAAAAAAACATCGGAATAAGAATGTACCATTAATGCATGTTTTCCATTAATCCAATATATACAGCTTATATTGTGTAAAGTTGCAGAGGGGCTGGAACCTATCCTAGAGAACCAACCTATCACAGTGCACAAGCAGCCACACTCACACACCCAAACATAAATTACGGGCAACTTGGAAATACTATACCAATCACCTCATGTCTTTGGACCGTGGGAGGAAACCAGAGTACCTGAAGGAAACCCCAAAGTACAAAGCGAACATACAAACTCCATGCACACAGGACCGGAGGTAAGATTCAAACCCCCAATCCTTGAGGCACAACGTGGGAGTGCTAACCACAAATCCTCCATTGCATATTCTTAATATTACATTTTTTAGCTTTCATTGGAATACTTATTGAGTTGCTGATTGTAAGCTAAAAACAAAAGTTATATTATATTGATTAATCATAGGATGAAAGATCTTGAGTTGCTCATCAAAGACTGAGAGAATGAAAATTTAATTAACTAAGATTACCAAAAGAGGTTGATGTCTTACAATACGGACGAGTATAAATCACATAATATATTTCAGAATCTTTAAAAGGAGCAAACAATCTTTTTCTTTGTCAATTAGCAAACCAGCTGTGTGGAATGTCATTGAGATGGTAACCAGGTAGGATGATTACAAAGACCTGTACATCCTGTACATCATAAGCTAGAGATTCTCTATTGGTCTTTATCACACTGCAACACCCTTGATTTAAACCAGCAATTTAAACATTCTGTTTCTTTGTGGGTTTTAATAGAGTAGCATAATACATTACTGCATGCACAGGGTGACCTGGAAAGGAATGGAAGTTTGGGCTGCATTTTGAAAGGGACACTTCACATCAATATTCCTTGTTTTTAAAAACCTAATAGCAACTCTCCCCTTGTTCCGAAATGGATATTTCCATTGTATTGTGACTGGGTCCATCACAGGATGCACACATTCTATTTATGGGATGCACACCCACACACGTGTGGTAATTCGGAACACCAATTTCCATGCACACAGACCCCGGGGTGGGAATCAAACCCTCAAACTTGTAGGTGCTGGGTTTCAATCCCAAACAGCATAAGCTGTATGTAGGGTGTAGAATCCCATGTTCCATACACCAAATTGTTGTACATTTAATCATAAAAAACAGGGTCCATCTGATTCTATATTCTGTTCCGCCATCCCTTATGTGGACATGCAGTAACAGAAGCTCAATCAGACACCTAGTAATGAAAGTGACACAGAGCACTGGTTGGAGGGTATTACACATAATGAATTACGCTTAGTTTAGGATTAAAAACGGTACTCACAGATGCATTTGGGTGGTTTCTCACTCCACTTCGGTCCAGTGGAATCTCGGTTGTAACAGGAAAGGAGGCTGTTTCCAGACAGCATGTAACCCTTGTTGCAGATGTACTGCACTGTGGAGCCCACAATCAGTCGAGGACCTGACATCACCCTGCGGCTGTGCTCCACCATGCCAGGATCTTGGCATGATAGCACTGGGGAAACACATATT
This sequence comes from Platyallabes tihoni, assembly GCA_030068045.1. Classification (NCBI taxonomy): domain Eukaryota; kingdom Metazoa; phylum Chordata; class Actinopteri; order Siluriformes; family Clariidae; genus Platyallabes; species Platyallabes tihoni. The sequence goes on along the minus strand of JAQQZS010000003.1, from coordinate 22,525,746 downwards.
CAAATACAGCATGGTTTGCTACCAACTCCTATTCTTTTTTCATTTATTCATCTTCAGTAAGGGCTTTTTCCCCAAATCCAAGCCAGGGTGGATTTGGAGACTATCCCGGGAAGACTGTGTGCAAGACAGAAATACACTCTCATTTGGAATAAGTCTATTACATGTACATTCACACCTTCTACACTTTTGGAGCAATTTAGAGTACAGTAACCAGTCCAATTACAGGCATTTTTTTGAAAAGTGGGGAAAAATTACATGGAATATCTGGAGACAACAGATAGACAAAAATAAAATGAAATTTGAAATGACAATAACTGTGTAGTTGGCGCTATATAAATTGCTGTATGGCATCACTCTGCTGCATTATCCCTTCAATATTATCCAAACATTGTTTTTACTATGCAAGTATTCCTTTGTTTCTGACTTGCCAAAAACATACATTTCTGTTTTTTCACTCTTTTTTAGTAGTATATTGGTATACATTACATAATTTGGCAGCACCCTTATCCAGATCAATATTTGTATCTCATACATCTTAGCAGTGAAGAGTTAAGGGCCTTCCTCAATGACGCAACAGCCAATCCATCACAGGGCACACAAACATACTTATGGGCAAATGTCACTACAGGCAATTTGGCAATGCCAATTAACCTACAGTAGCATGCATGTCTTTGGACCCTGGGAGGAAACACAGCAAGCATGGGGGAGAACATGCAAATTCCATGCACACAGAGGCGGGAATTGAACCCAGAACCTGGAGGTGCAATGACAGGGCTAACCACTAAGCCACTGTGCCACCTTCACCACAACCCGGTATTCATGATAAGGCAATATCGATGATGAGTGAGTGAGTGAGCGAGCGATTCGGGTCGTTGTCAGTAAACACCTTAGTTACTGATTTCCGTCTTGTTTCCACTGTTGGCTATTCTGAAAAATGCAAGGTATAAATCTATCTTCTTAAAGAATATGTTTGATCCTACTTAATGACCGCACTATACACAGTAAGACTATAACATTAACGCATTAATTGTTCAATAGTTTGGTATTTGGTATAATAGAGTTTCATGATCTTATCAGCTAGGTTAATCAGATAGACAGTGTCTGTCATCCTGTTTCTGCACCAGCTACCACTGCATTACGTCCAGGAGACAAATGTGGACGTGTCCCTCACCCATGCTCACAATGCGTCTCTTTATGTGCAATTGTAATTTACAATAAAACGTTGTACATTCTTATACCAGTTTTCACCCTTATGATTCCCCAAAATGCCATGCAAGACTCAGTTTCATCAGTAGGTGGCGTGAAAGGACTATAACTTTGGTTAAAAACAAACAGGTAAACAAACAAAAACCTTTCACCAGGCTAAATTACAAAAAAAAAAACATTATAAAATAGATAGTTAATCATACTGTACTTTGAATTTAGAGAACAACATTGAGGAATGTTAAGAGTACATCCTGTGAAATAAGCTGACAGAGGTTTAAAGTTATTTATGCCATCATAACTGTAGTGCACTGCAGGACACCATGCATGCACACACACATTGACACACACATCTAGAGGTGATTTAGTGCAGGCATGTTTGTAAGAGGTGGGAGGAAAGCAGAGAAGTCTGAGGGAAAGCCTTGTGGACCGATCGCATGTGAAATCGTACATTTGAACATTTGATTAATTCATTGTTTCTGCATTTCTACCTTCAAACCAATGATCAGTTACTGATATGCATGATTATCAGGGGGCTGATCATTGGTTCAGATTTAACGTGTTTCTATGTTTTCTCATTCCTAAGCTCTTTGCCATTCCCAAGAAAATTGCCTGTTTGTTTACACTGGTCTCTCTAGTCAGACTATTTCTCTAGGTGCTTCTACAGTATAAGGACAATTCCCAATTACTGAATATAGCAACGACATGCACACCTGGATTTGTTCCCACACAGGCACCCCGCCAGAAACACACCTTGATCTGCCCTTGCAGTTGGAAAGGACGATCAGCACAAGTAATATAAGGAGAGCCTGTGTCCTCTAGTCTAGAACACAGTATAAAAAAAGAAAAAAGAAAAAAGAAATCCCACACACTAGCCCAGCTGCAGCACACAAACCAATTTCTTTTCTTGGCAGGACGGCATCAGGTGACAGGATGCAGGGAGCTCTGCATTTCTCCCACTCCTGCTGCTGCTTCTTTTGTGCTTCCAGAGCAGGACAGAAAACACCGAGTGCATGTGGAGAGACTGGGACAAAAGCATGAGCTCGCTCTCATCAGCCTGCATGATGACTCACTGTGCAAGTCCACAACTGGTGCTACATGGACCTGGCAGGAGTTCAAGCTTGATGTCAGTACACCACTGACATGTGCTACAACAAAAGACAAGATGATGTACAGCCTTCCTGAATTTATTGTTCTCTGATAACAAAAAAGGGCCTGAAGCGGACCCCTGAGGATCACCAGAGGACAGTCACAGGCAACGCTTGCAGAAGTTGGATGTGAGTGTGTGTGAGAGAGAGAGATAGAGCTGCCAAGTGATGGCATGAATTGAAACTAAACCTTCAATCCTACAAAGTCCTACACAGAATAAATGCAAGTCATCAAACATCAAGCTCTCCCTCTCAGTACTGTGAATAAAATTTTATTTAGTTTCTGTCTAGTTCATTAGTCTTGATTAGAGGCTTTTATATCATGGTTCAAAGGCAGTGCAAAAATAATTCTAAACGATCTCTGTTACTTGGTGATAGCCAAATAACTCTTCTTCTTCTTTGTCTTTCGGCTGTTCCCTCATCTACCCAATGTTCCTAGGGGTCGGCACAGCGAATCATCTGCCTCCAAATAAGTCTCTACACAGCTATTTAGTTTGTTTCAAACATTTTGTATCTGGATTTAGATTTAAATCTGAAACAAACTGGCCGCTCTGTCTCAGACACAACAAAATGGGAGGGTTGTGTCAGGAAGGGCATCCGGCATAAAACCTATGCCAAGTTGTGTGCGGATCGGATGGTCTGCTCCGTTGACCCCTCAAAGTGAGGAGCCGAGAGAATGTAATTCAGATTCAAGCCTGAAGTGGGTGTGGCTTAAACCTTATTCATTTTACATATGATGGGATGTGTAAGGGACTGTTTTTTCTATAGTTTCAATTATGCAAATATAATTTTTATCCTCCCTAATACTAGTTTTGTTTTCATTTTTAAAAAATATAAATGAACTAGTAGCCTACTATATACATTTTTTATGTTATAATACAAAAAACGTGCATGCCAGAGAAGCTACTTCTGAATTTACCCCAAAATGGAAGTGACCAATCATTCTTCCCTAAAAATCTTCAAGTTTTGGAGATATGATTTTATATGTGCGACAAAAATGGCCATTATTCAGTGTTGTACTGTCTCGTTTCCAACAATAATAATTTTAACTGGAAATTATTCATCTTTCTTTATGAGTATTGATACTAAAATTGGTGTAAGCTTCTAGAAGCGTTTGACCTGTAAAAATTAAAGCATTTTATATAAAATTAAGGACCCCCCCCCCCCCAAAAAAAAAAATCTGTAGTGTCCGTAACCATTTTAGAGTAATACACTTTTTCAGGTTTTACTGTACTGTATGTCTTTTCATTTGAAATCTAAATTGGCCAAGTTTCATCTAAGTGACAATTAAGATCAATGAAAAAAAAAAAAAAAAAAAAAAATTAAGTTACAGACACTACATAAAAGGGCATGAAATAGTTTTTAGTAAATGTCTGATAAAAATATAAATGTGAATGCATATTTACAAAACAAAGCATGGATCAGGAGATAATGCATTAAGTATTATGAAAAATGGTGTTATATGAATATCAAAAAAATTCACTTTTTCACCTAGATGAGACAATTTTTTAGTGTTTCACCGATACCCTGTTTTGGCCGACAACATTTACACCACCTCAACGCTGATCAGGAGGCTACGGAGGATGAATTAATGAATGAATGGATATTTCAAATGTCCCATGAGTGTCATCCAACTGCTCACATTATCATCCGTTCCATCAGAATTCAGTTCCATTCCTACTTTTTTATGACTCACCCCTTTCACAGGTAGGCAGGTCTCCACTCCACGTCAGGTCCCACTGGCACATGAGCATTTCCGTGCCCACCACCTCGAAGCCTGGGTAACACTGATAGTTTACTACGGTACCATGCACCAGGTCAGGGTGAGATGTAGTCTTCCAGCCGTTAGTAATCTCGGGAAGCTCTGGACACGTGTCGTTACGAGGTACCTCTGCAAAAAAGGGGAAAAAGAGAGTGATTCAAGATTACAGAGCAATCATTCTTCAGACATCGCGCTACCACCGGTGAACTGAAACGGAGCTGCCAGGTGACTTGCCGGTACCCACTTTGATCATGGTGAATCTGGTGAGGGCATGTGGCTAATGAGTACAAACGTATTGTAATTGTTTGCATCGCTGCCAGGCCAAATGGCCGAATCCCATACACCTGCAAGAGCTGGCAGACGTTTATTCACATGGGGTGTGATGGGACTGCAAATCTCTCCATTCCAGGCTTCCTCCGTCTGTATTCGGCAACCCACTCACCCCCCTTTGCATGGAATTCATTATGTCTTATCAGATCTCATTTTATTTTTTGGCACCAGTGAAATCTGATGGAATGGAAGCCCATTCTCTATCCCAAGGGGAAAAATTCTAGACTTAAAAGTCAGCTGTCTGTCTTTTTTTCGGCCTTTTTTCCCTCTAAGTCCACATGGGCCTCATCCACTGTTCTGCAATAATAAATTAGTAATGCTGAGAGGTTGGACGAGATCTATTTCAACTCTAGCTCTAATCAGCCATTCTTCCCCCCTTACATTACTGCGTCCAACTGCATTTCAGATTCATTCAGAGTGACATGGATGCTGTGTGTGTGTTTTTTTCCCCCTCTTTTCCAAATAATTGCATTAGATAGATGCAAATAAAATATTAAATGGGTTACACAAGTCCAGTCGGTACTTTCAAGGGAACTGTAAAAACAAGTGCATACAATAAATATTGTGAGTCAAACTGGGAAAACTACTTACCTTTCCTCTAACAAAAATCAATCTCATGGGAACAAGATAATGACCCTGACACACACATCTGAATCGATACAGAAATGGATGCAAGGCACAAAATCAATGCGTCGCAACGGCCAGCTCATCTCTAGATTTTACCCATGCTGAACGCATGTGCTGTCAGTAGAAAAGGGTGGCACACACATGTGAAAATATGAACTTACTGTATGAACTTTTTATTTTTTTTAAGAAAAAAAAATATAGCACTCAAAATATTATTAATTGCATATAATTTCTTGTTAATGTGTGTTACAGTAATAGTCCTGGAGTTAACCGTGTGTCAGTAGAACCAGCTCAAGCTCAGTAACTGAGTGTTCTTACCAAAGAAATGCACCACAAAGCCATTGTTGTAGCCATAAACGTTGGTGGCAGGGTCGGACTGGAACTGGATGGTGACGTCAGCTGTAGAAGTGTAGAGCTTGAAGCGTGGCCGAGAGCCAGTGTACTGGCCCAGTACCTTAGCAGTCAAGTCGTCTCCATCATAGAATGTCAGCAGGTCATTCATTCCCATGTGGAGGCTGCAGGCAGACAAAATAAATATTTAATGAGTCTCAGCTTTACCCCCCCACAGCTTTTTGCAGGATTCAGGGGCTCAGTGGATTTGCTCCATCAGCTTGGAAGCAGTTTTATATTCCCTCCGAGGCAAAAAAAAAAAAAGCACTCCTATCTACAGGAGAATTGTGCCAAAGCCTTGAGCCACCCCTCATTTCTTTATATTTAATTAAATTCAATTACATTAAATGATGTAGATTAAAGAAACAGGAACACGTTTCACTGTGACAAGTGGCAAAGTGCCCAAAGAACCATTTTAAAAATCGTCTGTTTGCGTATTAACCTCAGCAGCAACCTCATTTCCCCTCTCATTAGTTCCAACCACTCATTGGATTCAGCATCACCATTACACTAATCACCAGGCCTGATCGTCTGTCATCATCTGCACCCGTTTCTCACTGGTTCATGCCTTAAGTTATATGCTTGAATGATTCACAGGTCAGTATGTGGCTGAACAAACAAAAATACATTCCTCTGAAACTGATCAGCTACAGGGACTGGTCTGAAAATGAGAGTTAAAACCTTGCCAAAAATGAAAGCTATATAATTACAGTATTCTTATTTTTTTAAAGTCCTTAAGGAAGCCTGGGGACCCATTCCTCAAGATGACATAAAAAAAAATTATACAAGACCGTCTGGCTCTCTGGAAGCAAAATATGAAGAAATGAGGTTTGGATCAAGATTTTTGCACAGTACTGTACTTTTTCCACTGTTATTAGGTACTAATGAAAGGTAAGCTACTCTACAGTATGTACATAATTAATATGACTTGTCAAACAGTGTAAATAATACAGGTAGCAATACTGTAAGAATCACACACGGTGCAGAAATATGATCATAATCTCCTACACCATGTTACAGATGATGTGGATCCTTTAAATACTTTTTCCCCCCTTTTCCACTCTCGTGGGAGCTAAATTTTAATTGATCTGAAAATCTGATCATTTTGATTCATGCATTTTTACTCATTTCGTACACATTTAAATAATTTTATGTCGATTCTGTAAAGATGCTTTGCGACACTGACCACTGTTAAAAGCGCTACACAAATAAAATTGTATTGAACTGAACTGAATAGAAGGTTGTGGGTGTAAGCCCCAGCACCTGCCATTGTGAGCCCTTGAGCAAGGCCTTATCTGCTCCACTGTATCCTGGCTCACCCTGTGTGCTCTGACCCGACTTCCTAATTGGGATTTTATTCAAACAAACAAACAAGAACAAACAAACAAAAATACTTTTCACAGTGCTACAATATAATATACAATGGGAAATTCGGAGCCGGGTTCGATTTCTGGCCGGGTTTGAATCCCGTCTCTGTTTGCATGGAGTTTGCATGTTCTCCCCGTGCTTGGTGGGTTTCCTCCGGGTACTCCGGTTTCCTCCCACAGTCCAAAAACATGTAGATTAGGCTAATTGTGTGTGAATGAGAGTGTGTGTGTGTGTGTGTTTGCTCAGGGTTAGCTGGGCACCCTGTCCAGGGTGTAATCCACCTTGTGCCCTAAGTCTCCTGGAATAGGCTCCAGCCACCCCCACCCCCTCCCCCCCACAACCCCACCCCTGCCTCCTGTATACAGGATAACGTGGAATAGACGATGAATGATGATGATTATTATTATTATTATTATTATTATTATTATAATAGTATTATACATATTAAAGTATTATTGTGAATTATTTTATATATTTACCAATATTTCCAGCACCTGTGCTAGTTGCCATCTTTTTGTTTTTTGGCCCTGGACCGAGCGACAGAGAGCTAATGAATTGATGGCGAGGGAGAGACCTCTTTGTTATACCCTCTATAGCGTCTCTGTCCTCCCTAATCTTTAGAAATAGCTGGAAAATCAATTTCTTGCAGCACACCAGCCACTGTTAGACCATACTGTAACTCAGTTGTAGCAATCTCATGGGGAGAAGCAGCATGACAAAAGAGTGATTTCACCTGTCACTTCCCTGCGCTGCTTTAGTAAGACTTCAGCAGCTACTGAGACAGGCTGGGTTCAATTACCTCAGCAATTATTCAGGGTGTAGCAACTGAAAGTCCTGTATCCGACAATACAATTTCAAACGCCTTATGTAATATACAATAGTGGTTCCCTGTCAATTTGGCTTAGAAGCTCAGACTGTAGTGCGGAATTGACTGAAGCAGAATAAATAGGCCTGGGAACACATGACCTTCTGAACAACAAAAAATTTTTTTTTTTTATAACAACACAAAACAAAAACATTCTCTTTTGGGCCCGACAGATGTAAAATAAATAAATAAATAAATAAATTTGGACAGCCTTAATGAATTAAATCCCGCCATCCATTAACATGATCCGCCAGCTATTATTCTCTCTATTATTTGGAGTTTTGCTCTGCGTTATGTACATCATTAGATAGCAGAATGCCAACTCTGGCGCGCTTGCAAAGAGAATGCAGTCCAACGCTAAGGTGACACGCGCACTTGTGCCTGTCCCTAATTAATCACAATTGGCTGGTGATGGAACTCATTACACAGAAGGGAGAAATAATTAATCATCTTTGCTCTAGCATGGCGGCAAACATAAAAGCAGCGTTGCAGACAGGGTGTTCGATGTGCGCAAAAGTCGAACGCAAACACACATATCTACACACAAACACACACTTTTCATATAAGATTTGCTGATCTGCATTCTGCGCCATCTTGCTTCCCCCCCCCCTTTCTTTCTGCAGTCTCATTTCGGTCGTACAACCCCTCACCTGCTCTGACGGCTAGAAAGCGAAAAAAAAAAAAGTAAAAAAAAAAAAAAAAAGCTCAGTCTCGGCTTATATTGGATTTGTCGAGATAAAGCGAAACAAGGGTTTGCGTAGCCGCGTGTTGTATCTGCTGAGAAAATCGATCATGTTTTCTATTTGCTGGGAGTAATTTCATTTTGTTTAATCAAAAAACAGGCTCAGCTTGACTTGGCCCACAGCACAGCTGCCACCTCACGCCTTCAGAATACATTAAACTTGCATGCAGGCATTACAACAACAAAAAAAAGGGAAAAAAAAGAATGAACCCCTAAAGCATGACAAAAATGGCTTAATGTTTTCAGCTTGAGTCGCAAAAACGCCAATTCAGCTTACCGTCTTCACTTCTCAAACAGAACGACAATATATTAATTTGTTCTATTTTTAATAATACTATTTTAGAATAAAACCTCACTTATTCATCGTCTATACCGCTTTTTCCTGTATAAAGGGTCGTGGAGGGGAGTGGGGGCGGGGTGGCAATCCATTACAGGGAATACACATAAACACACACTACAGGCAAAGCCACCAAGTGCAGAGAGAACATCTAAACCTGAGGCAGGAATCGAACCCGTAACCCGGAGGTGCAAGGTGATGATGCTAACCACTAAGCCACTGTGCTACTAGCAAAACCTCCCTGATCTTAATACAGGAACCTGATTTAGCATTACTGTTGTAGGACTTTGAGTAAAAAGCAATGCTTAGACATCGGTCATCTGTCATCAGGGGTGTTGTAGTGGGGGTGAAAGTTCATTCTTTATTCATTACATATACATTACTGAACAGTGAAATTCCTACTTTCTTTTCACTACTAGGGTGGAAGACGACAGTGCTAACCACTAAGCCGCAATAATAATAATAAGAAGAAGAAGAAGAAGAAATTGGGAAAACCCTTCACATGTTTTTTTTTTTATTTTTTTTACGTTTTTTATTAATAAGATTCAATTATTTCTTACTTGTATCTTATATTGTAGCACTATGAATTTTTTTGTAACGTTTGTTTTTGTTTGTTTCATACATGTTTGACACATTTCAATACTAGTAGATAGGGGTCAGAGCAGTGGGTGAGTGTTGGCCATTATACAGCACCCCTGGAGCAGACAGGGTTAGGGGCCTTGCTCAAGGGCCCGACAGCAGCACCCAGGAAAAGCTGGAGCTCAAACTGCCAACCTTCTGATCAGTAATTCAGAGCCTTAACACACTGAGCTGCCACCACCACCGCCCCTAAAGCAGGACTGACTTCCTAGCACCCAGTAGCATGAGGGTGCTAGCAAACCTGGAAAAAGTTTCATAATTAAATTCCCTGAATACTGTAAATCGGTTGGATCCCTGAACTTTGATTCCAAAAAATACTGAAGGCTCTCTCTCTGATGCCACTTTCAACTATTACAAATGATATAAAGTAAAACGGTTTAGTTTTTCCACCCTGCACTTGGATTCGCCTTTACAGCACAGCGTATTCTGTCTAGGTGCCTGCTGACAAATATGCTGAATCATGTCTTTCCCAAGAAAGTGAAATCATGGTGTCAAAAAAAGTAAACTTAAAGTCAGCTTCGAACTAATTTCTTTCCAAAGCAGCAGAGCTCAGGTGCCTCATCACCTCCAAATGATGCTCAAGACAAGACACAAGGTGAGTTTGTCCCCAACATACCTGTGTACACTCTCTCGAATGTTTTCATGTATTATCACACAGTATATCCACAACAGCGTCAGCGTGCTGTACAGTATACTGTATGACATCTCTAACGCTTGTGTTCAATACTAACCCGAAAAAGGCTCTCACATATTATCTGTCACATCATGAACATAATTGAATCCAATGCATTTTAACATTCTATTTTCGTTCATGACATTTGACAGACACTCTTATCCAGAGAGCGTGACTTACTGTACTGTACGTTTATCGGCTTATCGAGCAGCAGCAACCCTCTGAACAGTTGTGGGTTGAGTGTCTTACTTAAAGCTCCAATGGTAGGTTGATGGTGGTGGGATTTGGACCGTCTAATCCGTAGTCCAATGTCTTAACCACTAAGCTACCCATGCTCACATGACATATTGCTATTACACAACCAGGGTACCGTAATTTTAGTGGTTTTTGTTCATGCTTTCGAACCGTTACACTCTGGATTAGGAAACTGATTCTTTTTATCTACTGTCTCTGCAAATAAAACATGTCTCTAGTGAAGTCTTTTGCAGTAGAGTACGCATTTTTTCAGAAAAATAATTCTCAGGTTTTTTTTGTACCATGGGAATGATAAATCCTCAAATAAAAATTAAGAATGCTACAAGGCATTCTTAAGCTTGATACTTCAAGCAAACTCATTTAACCATAAATAATTGGACTATAGTATGTTGACAAATAGGCGGCACGGTGGCTTAGTGCTCATCACTGTCGTCTTGCACCTCCAGGTTCTGGGTTTGTTTCCCGGCCAGATTTAAGTCCCGTCTTTGCGTAAATGGTGTTCGCAGGTTCTCGCCATGCTTGGTGGGTTTCCTCCCACAGTCCAAAGACATTCAGATTAGGCTAACTGGTGTTCCCAAATTGCCTATAGTGTGTATAAATGTGGGTGCCCTCTGATGCATTGGCACCCTGTCCACAATGGGGTATATTCAATGGGGTATATAAACTGTTCACTGCTGGCCATTACAGATTTTTTTTTATACAGCTGTCAATTATTTGAAAAAAAAATGCTGGAGAGATATGGATCAAGAAAGGAAGGGGTCCAATAAAACTGTTTATAGAGCCCAAAGTTCTGTGCTACATTGCTGTCTGTCACAGACACTAAGTTAAACCATTCTCTTAAATCACATCCTCTGTTCTCACTCACTCATCGTCTATACCGCTTTATCCTGTATTCAGGGTCGTGGGAGGCCTGGAGCCTATCCCAGGAGACTAAGGGCATGAGGCGGGGTACACCCTGGATGGGGTGCCAATCCATCACAAGGCACACATACATACTGTACATTCACACGCTCATTCACACACTACGGGCAACTTGGAAACGCCAATTAGTATAATCGGCATGTCTTTGGACTGTGGAAGGAAACCCACCAAGCACGGGTCGAACATGCACACAGCCTCTGAGGTGGGAATCAAACCCAGATTCTGGAGGTACAAGGTGTCAGTGCTAACCACTAAGCCACTGTGCTGCCTATTCTCTGTTTCTGATGGTTTATAATAAATAAACCAATGACTTAGATTTATAATTTAACGTTAGAGAACACTAGAGTGCTCTAAAGGAAAAATTAATGAGGAAATTATTAGATTAAGAACATGTGTTTAAACTAGACTTAATTCCACAATAGCAAGATTTGATGAAATGAAAAAGGCAACTGTGTCAGTGAACACGCTGGACAGTATTAGACTAAATATTAGACTAACAGAAGATGCTAAACTTCCATTTAACCTGTCACTATTATCAGAAGTTCTTAAACGGATAAATAAAGGAGAGGAATGAGTTTAGTTCTTTTCAATTAGGAAGATAAATATTGGCCGAAAGCTGCCCGTCTGAGATCTAGCACACACTCACACAGGCTTAACACACAAGGAATGTTAACAGTGCCAGAGAGAGAGACGGGGAAGGGGTGGAGGTTGGGAGGGAGGGAGGGAGAGAGGGGCTCATCCTTATCCTGGCTCTGATTTATGATAACATATTTCATCAAACAGAAGACGGCAAGCCAACAAATCAAACTGGATCCTTTTTTCTATAGACAGAATTCAAGTCCTTATCAGTTCACATCACGTACTGTACACAACACCTCCAGCAGGGGGCTCTCTCAACCACAAGAGAATAAAAGAGTGAAGCCTGTAATCTTGTAATCTCCTCCTTTTTCGGCTTTGTGTCTGTGCCAGCTGTCACCTAAATTGTCCACCTACCCAGGACACGGTCTGTGCCAATCTAGCAGCTCAGGAAACGCCGTCAGAGCTTTAGGGCCCTACTCAGGAAATGATGTAATCACCCCTTGTTACCCATCAGTGTTCAAGTAGTTAATGAATTATGACAAGGGGCCATGCTCACTTAAAGCTCTTCAGAACAGAAAGGAAAGGTGGTATACAGCAGGGGCAACCTGGAGTGAAAAGGTAAGAGGTAACAGTAGAGTAGAATATGGGATTTGATTTGTTGCTTGAATCATCCCATACTGTATATGTTAGTGATGGGTCGTTCATGAACGATTCGTTCCTTTTGAACGAGTCTTTAATGTGACTCAGAAGAACGAGTAGTCTCACAGAGTGATCCGTTCATTATGCGCAAAGCATCGCAAAACCTCCGTAGGTTATGTACTGTACAGGAAACAGAAATGAGGAATTACCTTTGAGTCTTTGGTCCGATTCAAAAGAACGAATGACTCAGACTAGAAGATATGAGAGGTGAGCTACTCATTCTGTTTATTATAATATGTCCTCAGCTGCATTGTAATATTTTCATTATAGCCAAAATGTGTGTATGTAGACGTGTTGGGGGTCTGTTTATTGAAAATGCAACATTTTATTTTATTTCTGATCAAAAGAACGAAATGAACTAAATGACTCAAAAAAGATTCATTCATTTTGACGAACGAAATTCAAAGAACCGAGTCACTAAAATGTTTCCCATCACCTCATACATGTCATTATATACAGCACATATTTTCCATTTCTCAGCTGTACAGATGTTATGGACGTCCTCCTTGCTCATTTTGTTTCCATTTATACTTGTCATTTCGTGTGACACTAGTGGCAGTTCGACTAATTCAGTCATTTGAAGAGAGGAGAAATGATTCCGGCACCATGAAGGTTTGCTCCTCCCACTTTCTTGTCCAGACCTGTCACACAAACATGGGGTAGTACATCATCCTGGAAAGAGAAATACAGAAAAAAGGCAGACTTGGCTGGCTGTTGAAAAAGGTGTGAGGTAAGACAAGAGGCGCTGTCTCGGCTTTGCTTAAACAGACAGGCGATATTTTCATCATCGCCTCTGACAACAGATGGAGAAGCCCTGAGTGCTGAAGCTGTCACGGACCCCCGTTCCTCACCCCACCCACCAAATGAACGGGAAATTAATTATGCTGGCAGCTTCTCCTGCAAAAACATCCAGGATGTCATTTATCACACGGCTCAACGACGTAAGTGGTGCAACCGAAAAAAAAAAGAAAAAAAACACAAGCAGGAGAAAACATGCAAATGACTGAATCTTAATTAAGGCATACTAAATTACTGAATGCATGAATAATCTATCAGTGGCTGACACAGCAGGGTTTGTGTAGCCTCACCTGACCGAGCAATCACACTTGACACTTGCTCTGCCGTGCCATACAACTGATTCCACATTCATATTAAAAAAAGAATTAAAAAAAAAAATAATAAATAAATATATATATATATATATATACACCCCAAATTTAATAATTTGCTTTCTGTGGAGTTTATTATTAATCTTCGTCTGGTGCCTGTCTATTGTTATGCAAACTATTTCTTGGATCACTGTCTTTTTTTCCTTTTTCTTTTTTTTCAAGCTAAGACACTTGCATTTTATTTTGAAGGAAATTAATCTGGATACATTTTGTACTACTGGGACGGAATTACAAAGTCTGTTTACTCAATACTTACTTAAGTCTGACAAGAACTATTGAGCTTGTTTATGTTTATGTTTCACATTAACGACATAAAAAATAGCATATTAATACATCATATTGTGGACAGTTTGTGTAAGGTATTATAATATGATGTGACGGTTCCTTATTTCTTTATCCAGACTCCTCATGTGGTCCCGCTTCCTATAGCCTGTATCCAGATGAATATACATCCAAACAGCTTGCGTCTGCTGGAACTCTTTTGTTTACCCGGAAAATGCAAATGCATTTCCTTTTGTCTGTCTGTCTCCGAGTCTCCTAATGACTGACACATAAATGACTGGTTCTTTTGATGTTGGGCGGATACAGTATTTGACACAGCACCTGGCCAAAAGTTTAAACATGCTCTCTTGGATGAAAATAAACATCATGAAGACATCGTGAATGCATGTCTTTGTTCTTTTCCAGATGTAAGTGTATCAAAGTGTGGCAGACACAACAAGCAATAATTATTCTTCTTTTATCATCATCGTCTATATCGATTTATCCTGTATACAGGGTCGCAGGGGGCTTGGAAACTATCCCAGGAGATTTAGGGCACGAGGCGGGGTACACCCTGGACAATGTGCCAATAAATCAAAGTGCACACACATACACACACTCACACACACCACGGGCAATTTGGGAATGCCAGTTAGCCTAATCTGCATGTATTTGGACTGTGGGAGGAAACCGGAGCACCCCAGAGGAAACCCACCAAGCATGTGGAGAACATGCAAACTCCATGCATCGAACTGTTGGTCCTGGTGGTGCAAGGCGACAGCGCTAACCACTAAGCCACCATACTGCCTATTCTTCTTTTAATTCATCTTAAAACTCTTCTTCTTGAACCTAACAGTTTGTATGTTTCAAGGGTTCACAAGTTTCCTCAAAGAAATGAGAGAAAATTGGACAAACAGTACAAAAAGTGTTTTTTAATATCTAGCCACTTTTTAATCTCCACGTGTCAGACAATTAATGATATCGTATATACAGTGCTGTATATCGCCGTAATGATGTCTTATTGACATTTCACTCAGTCCTATTGATTACGGTTGAAGTGGATCCAGAGCACATCATGCGAATAATCCACAAGGTCTGGATGCCAGGGCATTCACACCAATGAGCAATTTAATGTAACGAGCTGCTCATGAATTTTTCAGTCTGTGGTATTTTTCAATTTGTACGATTGATTATTTTCAGATATTGGCCATTTTCCAGGTGTAGAAATCTATGAGGATATAATGGCACAAAGACACCACTCATTCACACACTCACTCACTCACCGTATATACCACTTTATATCACTTTATCCAGGGGCGTGGGGTGGTCTCGGGTCAATCCCAGGAGACTTAGGGCACAAGTTGGTTGGGGTACCAATTCATCACAGGGCACACACACTACGGGCAATTTGGGAACACCAATTAGCTTAATCTGCATGTTTTTGGAATGTGGGAGACAACCCACCGAGCACAGGAAGAACATGCAAACTCCATGTATACAGACCCCAAAGCGGGAATCGAACCTGGACTCTGAAGGTGCAAGGCATCAGAGCTAACCACTAAGCCACCGTGCCACCTACGACAACGCCAAACCATAGGAAGAGTATAAGCACTGCAGGTAGACCTTTATTGAAAATGTCTGACTGCCTCTCGACCTCTAATATAAGGTTCTTCATTTTGTCAAAGCAAAGTGAAAGTTTTCTATTTTTCTATTTTTCTCCAGGTCAGGTCGACCTCAACTGAACTTACCTGAGATACGATATTTCAACTCCGTGCCAATAAACCAACTCTGTGCACACAACTCTAAATGAGGTACCTCTAATGGGTCTCTTGATAACAGGCCTAACTTAAGTAAAGAGACTTTCTAAGCTACTAGCACATGACCAGTAATAAATATTAGCAATTTATATACTTTTAATAAGGTCTCGCATCAGTGAGAAGACGAAACTAGGCAGTGGTGTTATGCAGAACTAGGATGAAATCTCAAAGAGGGTGTTCAAGGTCTTAAAATTAGTCCCTTTGATACCTCTATCTTTGAGCTTGCCAAAGGCGGTATTATACTCATTTCACTTTGTAAGTAAAGTCAGTGAGCTGGGACCGAACTGGTCAGTTGGGACTGGATGAAGCTATGCAATAGCAGTGCAATCTCACAAGCTCAGTGTCTCAGTTACAGAAAAAAAAAACCCTGCCAATTAATGTCTAAAGAATTCTGACAGTTATAGTGACAGTGTGTGACGGCATCAAAAATGAGCCACGCTACATTTTATTCATGTTTCTGTCTGGAAAAACGAATAAAGCAGATGCTATACAATTATTATACCACACAGTTGAATTATTAAATTTGATTGATTGAAAGGTTTAAAATAACTCAAGCAACAGCAGCATTATCGTTGCTATAACAACATTGGTTTATGCTTTACCATAAGCTTAATTATAAATGGATTTTAAAAGAGTCCCTTGTTATGTAACGAATAACAAAGCATCTACTTGTTATACTGTATAGTGAAGATTTCTGTAAAGAAATAAAGGTTTCTTTAAGGCCTTTGCATTTTGTTTATTCTCTCTAACATGATAAGCTGCATTTAAACTCAAGCAGCACATATCCGTGCCGGCAACACAGCATAGGTCAACGATGATAAAAATATATATTTTTTTAAAAAGTATATATACATAAGTCCCTGACTTACGTACATTCGAGTTACGAATTTTCACAGTCCAATACAGTGGAAAACAGCTCTGAGACAAAACGGTGTCCAAGATTCCCCAAGTGATTTTAAGGTGCAGAGACAACACTTATATTTCTGTGAGATTAAGTTCCTTACGGTTTTTGCCATGTGTTTTATTTACGTGTTTTATTCATTTAATTTATTTCTTTAAGTTTTTTTATGTGGATGGCAGTGTGGGACGAGGGGAAGACTCACTCTATCAGACTTAAGAACAAATCAGACTTACAAAAACAACAATAAAAACACATGATCATGTGTATCTGTGCTATTTCTTTGCCTGTGTCCCATTTATAATTTTTTTGCACAATCATGTTTGGGTAGTTGGTTAAAATGATGTAAAATTGAGTTAAAATCTAGCTAAAGAAAAAAAAGGATATGTTACTCTATAATGCACCATCATGAGCCCTAAGTATGTTTATGTTTATTAAAAAGGAAACAGCAATACAACATACTTGGGGGAAATAAGTATTACAGTGAGTCTGATTGTTGGTTGATATCATTGCCTGGAAGTCGCTGCATTCTCATTTGTTGTGTTTCAGCCAAGATGAGTATCGCAATGCTGCTTTTCAGCACTTTTTCAGCATATATTCTTAAAACTAAGCAACATACAGGTACATTTCCATTAACATCACTTTGTAAGATTTTCCATGTAACCGTTTGTAGATAAATAATAGAGATGCAGTGACAGTTTATTATTGACACTAAACTCTGAAGTAAAGCGCACTACAAAACACAACTACACTAATTCATATATAGAGAATATAATAAACAATATTTTGCCCAATTAGGCCAGCAGTGAATCAATCACAAGTTTTGTGATTTGTGATTAGCAATAAATGATGAATGCATGAGCCTTACTAAGAGAATTACAGTTAATTTAATTCATAGCTGAAATACTTTAAATGAGCTTTAACTACATTCAATTTAAAGAAAAAAAAATAGTGAATTAAATACTCTTTATAGTTGCTATAACATCACTGACTTCTAAATTTGTCTCTCACACACTCCACAACATTAAATGCGACTATACTGTAAATATATTTTTAAAAACTGTAATTTTTTTAAGTAAATATTTTGCAAAATGTAACAACATTGCTGTGATATGTTGCTGTGAACCAATTAAACATTTCAGGTTGTGCTGTTATAGGAAAAGAATTAACTTCTGAATGATAACCCTTCCTTTCGTGTCAGGGTGCATCATACAGTGTTATCACCCCGCTGTTGATTATCTTCCCATAATTGCATGTTCTTGTTGTGTTTTATTTCTTGCATATTGACAGGCAATGTGTATATATACACAGTACTGTGCAAAAGTCTCGATATACACAATTTCTTTACATTTTGCTTGCATAGAACCAGATTTTCTAATATTTTTAATGTAGAATTGAGGGAAAATTCTCCAGGCTTCCCAAAGGACTATACAGTATATATATATTTTTTGGGCTTTCATTTTTGCAAGTTTTAGCTCTCATAATCAGGCCAGTCCCTGTACCTGACCAGTTTCATAGGAAGGTTTTTGTTTGTTAAGACACACAGTGACCTATGAATCATTCAAGCATAAACAATACGTTGTGTTCATGAATAACATTGCATTGTGACTACTATTTTGAAAAGAGAATTCGGCACTGCTGTGTGGTGGAATGTG
>JAQQZS010000003.1:22490500-22500791 GCA_030068045.1 Platyallabes tihoni | reverse complement strand
TCATACAAACTTAAATAATTCTTTTGATTGTGTAAAGCTGCTTTGAGGCAATGTCAATTGCTAAAAGCGCTGTACAATTTGAATTGAATTGAATTGAATTGAATTAATGTGGGAGCCCCCTAGTGACAGGGAGGAATTGGACATGACTAAATTAGGGAGAAAATTGGAAAAAAAATAATTAGAAAAAAGAAGAAACATCGTTTGTAGCAGGAGGACAGCATGGTTGCCTTGCACCTCCGGGGTCCGGGTTCGATTCCCACTTTGGGTCTGTTTGCATGTTCTCCCCATGCTTGATGGGTTTCCTCCAACAATCCAAAGACAGTTTGCAAATTGCCTGTTTTTTTGTGCATGTGACCCTGCAATGTATTGGCACCCCATCCAGGGTGTACCACACCTCGTGCCATAAGTCTCCTGAGATAGGCTCCAGGTTCCCCGAAACCCTGTATACAGGATAAAGCAGTATAGACAATGATGAAAATGAGTGAGTGAGTGAGTGTTTATGGCAGGCTGATTTTTTTTCTTTTCTTTTTTTTCCAGTTTTTTTATGATTTGGCATTGTTAAAGGTCACCGCTGAAGTGCATTAGCCAACCCTGATGGGCTAATCCGATTGTGTTGTGAAAAATAAGATTAGGCTCTTCTGATTGGATAATGATTCAGGTACTAGCCACACAGCTGTAGATATTTAAGGAATAAATTGGCTGTAAACAGTACTCTCAGCCAAAACCCCCTCCGTAATAGGCATGATGTTTTGCAGTCGCTGATTTATTTGATTTGCATCTCATTTGCAGACAGCATTTCAACACGAACCTCGGTTGTCTTTCAGGACGGATGAAAGAGAACTGTATCGAGTGCTGTGCCAAGAAAATGTTTTTGGAACATCAATGTTTGGCCAGTTCCTAAAAGAAATAGGAAAGGGATAAAAGATAGAGGTCTGCAGAACCATGTCTCCAGAGTCATCAGGCTAAAGTGCCGGAGGCCCTCAAGAGAATGTGGCTAGCCGAAATAAAGCCCCAAATAGCAATCAGCAGACTTCTTCCTCTGGGGCAATTACTGCTCCTAGAGACTCAAAGTAAAAAAGAAAAAAGAAAGAAAGAAAGCCTTGCTGCATTGAGCACAGTCCTGTCTTATTAGCTTTGAACAGGCTGGTAGACATCATGATGTCTAACCCAGTTGAGTATTTGTTATCTGGAAATGAGGTCATGTATCCGTACCTTCATATCTAATTGCAGCTCCTGTGTTGGTGCCCGAGCCGTCGGTGGTGAACTCGATGAAAAGATATGTGGAGGTGCTGACGATGCCCTCGTTGGGAAGATATTCCACTTCATAGGAATCGTAGAGTGTCGAGGAGTCGATGTTGTTCCCATTTTTGATGAGTAACCTGCAGACAGAAACAGTCAATAAACCAAGGCAGTCCATCTGGCAGAGGTCACATTATTACAGGCTTACTGATATTGCCAATATGTGAATTCCCGAATCATTTCCCGTATTGCTATTGCTGTATTTCCTCGTGGAATTTAATCAAATTTTATTTACAAAAAGTAAAAATGTCACGGGGGGCCTGGAGCCTATCCCAGGAATCTTAGGGCATAAGGCGGGGTACACCCTGGACAGGATGCCAATCCATCGCAGGGCACACAGACACACATACACAGACTCAAACACTCATTCAAACACTTTGGGCAATTTGGGAACGCCAATCAACCTAACCTACAAGTCTTTGGACTGTGGGAGGAAACCGGAGAACCCAGAGGAAACCCACCAAAACTTCCTGCACACAGCGACAGGAATCAAACCTGGCCGGGAATCGAACTGAAGGTATGAAACAGCTTATGTTTTGAAAAGGCTTGTTCAGTTGTCAGTTACGGAACATGTGAGGATGAATTGTACCTTACATTAGAGTCTGCATTAATAAGAGTGTAACAGCTGATACGTGAGTGAGGATGATGATGACGATGATGATGATTCACTAACCGGTCATCATCCTCGGCAAGTGCCACCTTTTCGAAGTGAACATGTAGCTGCTGTCCTTCTGGAGCCTCCAGCACCCAGTGACACGTTAGATTGTTGCTGTAGTTACTGGGGAAACCAGGAGACACGATGCGGCCGAGCGTGGCGTTCTTCATCATTCCGCCGCAGGCCGCTGTTGAAAGGTATCGAAAGGTTATGTACTCGATTCATCAATGAGTGTGCTGCTGCCACTCGAGAGGGGCGAACACATCTTTAGATAAATTCTGATTTTTTTTTAATTAATATTTTGAAAACAGAATTGAAACCGAAGTAAATCTAGATAATTTTAAAATGATATTATACTGGCAGAAAATTGCATTTAAAGAACCCATTCCATTTCCTTTAAAGAACACTAACACTTTGATTGGTTAAAGGCTCAGTGATCTGGCTCCAAATTCACTTCAACCCTGATCAGAATAAAACACATGGCATCTGAAGAAGAATGAACAAAGGAATAAATTAACATGAATATGATAACAATTTCCATCTTTAATGTCAAAATTTTTCAGGATCATACAGTATGACGCCATTTTTCATAATAACTTCATAATATCTCCCAATCCATGCTTTTTCTAAATATGCATACACATCCATATTTTTATCAGATGTATTTGCTAAATAGAGTTTCATGTACTTTGATGTAGTGTCAGTAACTTTTTTACATTTAAATCTTTCAATGATCTTAATTGTCATTCAGATGAAACTTGGCCCCTTTTGATTTCACATGAAAAGACATAAAACGTGAAAAAGTGTATTATTTTAAAATGCAAAATTGTTCAAATATTGCAACATGAATTTGACATGGTTACGGACACTACAGATGTTTTGCTTTTTAAACTTTTACCAAAAACCATCTGTCACGCAAAGCACTGAGGTGGCACTGAAATTGTAATGCTATACTGTATGTGTTAACAATAATTGTTGGGCAGATTACAAAACACTATTTTAAGTGAAGAATGTTTTATGGCCACATAACATAAGGTGCGTCTAGTTTTGGGGCATTCAAACAAAACCACTGCTATTAGTAATATGTAGACAAAATCCTTAATTTAAGCAAAACTTTTTACCGGTCATTTGCGTCTCGAAGCTTACACCAATTTTAGTATCAATAATCATAAATAAATATGCAAAATTTTTAATTATTATTGTTTAAAATGAGACAGTGTAACGTTAAAAAAAATTGTCATTTTTGGGTCACATATGACATCATCTCTTCAAAACAGCTGAATTTAGCAACTTGAACTTTTTAGTTAAGCAAGCTCAGTCACTTCCATGTTGCATAAACATCAGAAATAGCTTCTTTGGCGTACACATTTTCAGTATTATGGGTATAACATAAAAAGCACCAATACTGTCTTGTCTGTCACCTTTATTCATCACCTATATTTGTTCTTGCAGGCATGCTTTTTAAAACTGGCTCCTTAATATCTGTACCTAAGGTGCCAAGGTGAGTTTAGAACTGGTGTTAATTGGAAATGTCAAAGCATGTCAGACTCACAGGTTGAACAGGTTTCCCGAATCATCTCACGCTCAGCTTACTAAAATCACACCATGCCTTTCAACAGCCAATTCCCTGATATACCAGAAAATGTGAAAAAATTAAACACGTCTGTAATGAAAAGACCATCCTAACACACAGATAGTCCTGACAGGCCAATGACAGATCGTGTAAAAGCAATAAAAGGTTGTTGGAAAGGGTACGCGTCACAGCCAATCAGGTGAATGTTAGCCAGGCAGACAGAGCTTGATTAAAGTAGATCTTCAACCTCGCTCCCTGGCTGCTCGCTGATCAGTAATCAAGCCGGCTATGCCACCGTAGCATTCAGTACTGCCACAGCGTCCTCTATAAATGCCACATTTGAGCTCCTTTCCTTTGATCAATAGTGGAAATGAGAAACTTCAGGGCTGTAGCTGCATCTGTGCTACTCATGCAGTCGGTGCTGCACCTCCAAACAACTAAATGAGATCCATCATCAAAACAGGATGCCTTTAGGTAAACCAACCTTGGAAACTTGTTTAGAAGTCAAAAAAATAGATGGAAATAAGAAAACTTTCTCTGGCTTTGGGGCTCTGTTCCAAAGACGGATTATTTATGCAGCTTTGTCATTCAGCTGCCTCCAAGCCAGGGGAGCGTTGTTAATATTCACTCCTTGTAGGCACATACGCAGCAGTTAATCTGATTACGAGCGAAATCAATAATCAAATTTTAATTAACGTTAGAGGGAGCGGTAGTGAAGGTATAGAGAGTTACTCTCTAATCAAGTTAAATTACACCTGTGTGGGCAAAATATTTACCCTCAAGGCTAAGGGCTTTGCGATGTTAAGAAAAGCACCGAGGGCGCTGGATCTGCTTGAGCTGAGGTCTTGTGGGTGTTTTGCAGAGATCTACAAATGGAGACTGTAATTGCTACCAAGCACTCGCAAGATTGCTCAACAGTGGTGTAAATAAGCAAGCACGAGGAGGCGGTGGTTGGATTGATTGACAGTACATAGCAGTTTATAAAAAGGCTGTTTGAGAAGATAAGGATGTTTAAGGTGAAGTGACTATTACAGGGCTGTGAAATAGTATCTGGATCTTCGTGATTTTTTTTTAAAATTTATTGTTATTGTTTTTGTTATTAAATTTAAACATCAAAACACAAAGATAATCTGAGTAAATATAAATTGCAGTTCTGTATTTTATATATAAAGTAAATGATGATTTCTTTTATTAAGGGGAAAAATGCTGTCCAAACCTGCCTGGGCCAATGTGAAAAAATAATTGCCCCTAAGCCTAATAACTGGTTGTGCCACGCTTGTCAGCAACAACTGCAATCAAGCATTTGCAATAACTGGCAATGAGTCTTTCACATCGCTGAGGAAGAATTTTAGCCCACTCCTCTTTGCGGAATTTTTTTAACTCAGCCACATTTCACATTGGGCCTGTTTAAGGTCATGCCACAGCATCTTAACCGGATTTAAGTTGGGACTTTGTCTAAGCCACGACAAAAATTTTAATTTTGACTAAATAAAGCCATTCAGAGGTGGACTTGCTGGTGTGTTTCTGATCATTGTCCTGCTGCATAACCCAAGTGTGCGTGAACTGATAGTTCAGCATTCTCCTTCAGGATTTTCTGGTAGAGAGCAAAGTTCATGCTTCCATCAATTAAGGCAAGTAGTTCAGGTCCTGAAGGTCCGGACCATCATACTACCACCACCACCATGTATGACTGTTGGTGTGATGTTCTTTTTTTTGAAATGCTGTATTAGCTTTACGCCAGATGTCCACAGAATATTTGCCCAAAAGTCTTGGGGATAATCAATATATCTTTTGGCAAATGTGAGACGAGCCTTTGAGTTCTTTTTGGCAGGCAGTGGCTTTTGACTTGGAACTCCCAAATCTCAACTCTTGGACCTTGGTAATCCCTGCTATCCGTTATCACCCAAATGAGGATGGGTTCCCTGTTGAGTCTGGTTCCTCTCAAGGTTTCTTCCTATTTCCATCTCAGGGAGTTTTTCCATTGCCACTGTTGCTGTCATCCTCGACTTGCTCATCAGGGACAATATTATCATTTTGATTCATACACATTCACATTTCATACAAACTTCAATAATTCTTTTAATAGTGTAAAGCTGCTTTGCGACAATGTCAGTTGTTAAAAGCACTATACAAATAAAATGGAATTGAATTGAACTCTCCCATGGATGCCATTTTTGCCCCCAGTCTCTTTCTTATTACTGAATCATGAACACTGCCCTTAACTAAGGCAAGTGAGGCCCACAGTTCTTTAGATGTTGTTTTGGGTTCTTTTATGAGTGTTGGAGTAATTTCGGTAGGCCGGCCACCCTGGGAGGGTTCACCACTTTCCCCTGTTTTGGGGTCCCAAAGCCTTTATAACCCTTTCCAGACTGGTACATATTGATTACTTTAGATTGTGTGTTGCTTTTAGGGATCTTTTTTGCATGCTTCACTTTGTCAGACAAGTTCTATGTAAGTAATTTCTTGATTCAACAGGTCTGGCAGTAATCAGGCCTTGGTGTTTTCCAAAATAAAAATGTGATTTATTACAGTAGATTCATGAGTTAGCAAGGGGCAATTACTTATTCACATGTGCCAAGGTATGGTAGGTTTCGACAGCTTTTTTTACTCTGACTTAAAGAAACAAACTTGGAATGGTGTTTAAAAAAAAAAAAAGAAAGTGACTTTCATTTTTCTATATATTCTAGATAATGCTGTATGATTGAGTATAATAAGTGTACAAAAAGATTACAGAGTACAGGTCTGTTGTATTACTGGGTTCACAATGTATAAACATTCAGACCCATTAGAAAGTCGTTAGCACATATAACAGCGCAGCTTTATCAGATAACATTAGCTTTGAATGTTCTCTACATTAGCTACCTACAGTGCATGCAATATGCTACAGAACTTTTCTGATGCACATTAAGCCAACCGCTGTTTTTTGTTGTTGTCAAAAATAGTGTAACACGTTAGCTCTTTTGCATGCACGAGCTCCCAGATGCACATGATTGGCTACTGTAGCTATGATTGACAGAGGAGAGGATACAGTATACCATTCTTTCCACTCTTGTCTCCCTGGCACAGAGGGCTGTTGCAGATTACTTATTATTCATATTATTGGGGTTCTCACTCACCGAGACACCTGGGTTCTTTCCCATTCCAGTATGGAGTTGTAGCATTGAGGCATGTGAGAGTGGAGGGGCCCTGAAGCTTGTAGCCGGTAAAGCAGTAGAAATAAGCTTCTCCAGCTGCGTGCAGACTGCTGACGGTTACATCACCGTAGGCTGGCCGCTCGGGGAAATTACAGCTCAGGACAAATGCTGCGGACGGAACACAGTCAGATCTTTTTAACATTTTAAAAGAATTATTTACAAAATCTCATTTTACGGTTTCTATGTCAATTTCAATATATTGAGTCATGAATAAATGCAATTTTTTATAACCTTTAATGCTATACAGTACTTTGGTGTACAACACACTGCCCAGGTGGAGGGAAAAAAAGGTTGCACACTCAAAGGTTTCATTTTGACTACTCTGCACAATGTGGTTGCGACCTAAAGTGTGAGCTTACATTACTGTATACTGAAAATAGCATATTAGATGTAAATAACTGCATGAAATGTCATAAAGTATCTTAGAGTTGGAAGGTTTTATAATATTAACCGTGATGTCGGTTCAAAGTCAAGGCTGAATTGTCCACTGGTTTCATCAGACTTAATAGCCCACCACACTCCTTGCTCTTTATTTCTCACACAGACGCTCATTTCTTTCGTGCATCCCCTTTCCCTGTCCTCTAACCAGGCACACAGAAAATCTCTCTCTCTCTCTCTCTCTCTCTCTCTCTCTCTCACACATGCATGGGCTGTGAACAAGTGTCCCCAGATAAAGATAAATACACCCAAATGTTAAACAATATGTCTCTTCACAGACTAGACGCGCTGGGAGGCAAGGAGGCAACCATTAGGCTCCTAAGATGATGGATTAGCCAGGTATTGTCCATAATGGGGAAAAAAATGAAGCAATGAAAATAGTGAAAGCATTCATGCTGAGCACATGGGTCACAGTACAGTAGGGATGGGAAACACGAGGGACTAGCCGATACGATATTATCACGATACCGGAGTGCTGATTTGATTTCTATAGTGATAATATCATATTGTTGGGGCAGCGGAAGCTCATTGGTTAGGACAATGGAACTATGGCTCGGAAGATCACAGGTTAAAACCCCAGCACCACCATGTTGCCCCAGTTGGGCTCTTGAGCAAGGACTTTAACCCTCAACTGCTTAAATGTGTAATGAGATAAAAATGTAGGTCACTCTGGATAAGAGCATCTCCCAAATGCCATACTGTAAATGGGTGGTCCAAATTGTATAGCGGTGGTTCTGTCTATGTGCTACTCGGCACATCGGGTGATGGATATATATACAGTATATCTGTCATTTCTGTGGCAGTTATTTACAGCGGTGGGTTGCCAGCTTGAGGTTAGATTGTATTTGAGCACTTGGGGGTGAAGAACTTTGCTCAAGGCTCCAACAGTGGCAACCCAGCGTCATCAGGACTCGAACCAGGGACCTCCTGGTCTGCAAGCCAACACTGTAGCCAACGAGCCACCCCTGTCCCTGGTCCATAGTGTAAGTATCACTTTTTTATGAATATCTCTATTTTTTCAGCTTTTCAAAATAGTTTTTCTACAGTCTACTGTCGATATAAACACTTGATAGTGTGCTGCCTGCCAACGTGTGAACAGTTTAGAGTGCACCGCCTGGAGGATTATAGAGGAACCACGGCATATTACCATCTCAAATGCAAGCATATACAAAGAATATATATATGAATTTTGGAGACATTTCTACAGTACTCACACACACACCTAAAACTCTTTAATGTACTGTATTTAACTGAAAATGTAACATAGAAATAAACATTGGTGCTTTCCAAACAGAAGTTCTCTACAGTAGGTATACTGGTATTCTCTAGTGTTGTGAAGACCATTTTAGATCTAAAAATCAACGCAACAACAGGAAAGTCCATCTAATTCAAACCATACCCAGAGGTATCTCTCTCTCTGCATTAAAAAACAAGGACTCTAAGATGGAAGGCTTAAATTTCAACTCTAGCTGTGATTGGAGTTATACCTGTAAGCAGGTCAAATTATTAGTTATACTTAGGCGCACAGAGGGGGGTTTTATGAACAAAACAGCCAATATTTTTTCCTGCGCAACTCCATTTCTGCTCATGCCCAACAGGACAGTGCATTCAGGCTATGAACATTTAACTCGCAACTGATTTACATACTTAAATCCTCTGCCTCCTTTCTCCTCTATGAACAATGCTTGCTGTAACGGATATTTCTAGATCTTCCTACAATAATTATTAAAGGAAATAATTTATTGCTCCTGCCTCTATTGTTAGCTGGTGAAATTTGCAGCAAGAGATCCGCCATTGATTTTGCTCCTGTGAGATGCAGCTAAGCCTTGGGCTAGAAGATATTTACAGGTTTAAATAGGTCAATAAATCCCAACCTTTGACCTGGCTCTGACATACTCGGGCATCTTCCTCGTCTCCAGCTGCAGCCTCTTAAACTTTAAGTGGGAAGAGATACAGATGCAGTGAATTTTACACCCTGTATTGCACCCGGTCCTCAGGGATGACCTCAGACTTGCCTCCATCTGTCAGTACACCCAACACTACACTTTAATTACATTTCAGGATGCCGAGTAAGAGGTAAAAGTGTTGAGTGGTGTTACAGTGCCAGCTCGGTGGTAATGTTATCTTCTCATAGAGGAACAGTATCTCAGGAGGAAAGCTGCAGGGATAAATTCTCTCTCACTAATGTGTAATGCCTGAATTTGCTGGTTTTGCATTCACAAATACTTCTTCGCAAAAAAAAAAAAAACCCAAAAAACAATTATATACTGTTTATACTGTATATGTACTTATGTGTAATACATATTACTTTAATATGCATAGGTCTGTATTAATCCTATAATAATAATAATCCCATAATCTCCCCCATAAAGTTTATAATGAAATTTTATAATACCAATTTTTTTTACTTGCTTTATATTTTAATAAACTCAATAACATTATAATTCATTATGAATTATAATACAGACACTATACCAGTGTGGGTACTAAAAGGCATGCAGCAGAGGTATTAAAACCACAGGATATGGTGAGAAGGAAAATAATACAAATAAATATATACAAGACTTAACATTTTAACATTGTACATACATACAAACATACATACAAAAATACATACATACGTACAAACATACATACATACGAACATACATACATACATGCATACATAGATACATACAAAAATACATACATACATACATAAATACAAACATATATACATACATAAAAACATACATACATACATAAAAACATACATACACACATACATACATACATACATACATACATACATACATACATACATGCAGTACATACTTACATACATACAAATATACATACATACAAATATATACACACATACATACAGTACATACATACATACATACATACATACTCTAAAATTCCCTAATGCCAAAAGAGTTGACTTTTTCAAAATAAAGATGGCAGATAAGCCAATCCATATTTGTGCAGGTGTTTTGAGTTCTTTAAAATTTAACAGTTTAACAATTTAACTTTCTGGAAGCCTCAACCCACCTCTCATTAGCCATTAGTAATGTACAGAGGTGGAAAGTAACGAATTACATTT
Organism: Platyallabes tihoni; assembly: GCA_030068045.1. Taxonomy (NCBI): domain Eukaryota; kingdom Metazoa; phylum Chordata; class Actinopteri; order Siluriformes; family Clariidae; genus Platyallabes; species Platyallabes tihoni. Next base: position 22,490,547 of record JAQQZS010000003.1, on the reverse strand, counting down.
ACTCGCGTTACTGTAATTGAGTAGCTTTTTTGTGTATTTCTACTTTT
>JAQQZS010000003.1:22406691-22422324 GCA_030068045.1 Platyallabes tihoni | reverse complement strand
GGTCTGTTTATTGAAAATGTAACATTTTATTTTATTTCTGATCAAAAGAACAAAATGAACTAAATGACTCAAAAAAAAAGATTCGTTCATTTTGATGAACGAGATTCAAAGAACCCGAGTCACTAAAATGATTCAAACTTCTCATCATTAGTAACCATATGCAGAATGAATAGATTTAGGAGAGAAATATTCAGATTAAGTGCTTATGTGGCTTATATTTACCTAATGAACACCAGCCCTCTCATTCTGATTGTCTACATGATGCATACTCTCTGCTGATTTGGGGGGGGGTCAAACCCGAACCCCTAGAGGTGCAATGAGACAGTGCTGACCACCGAGCCATCGTGTCACCTCTGATTGAGCTACTATTTTAATTATTAGGGCCATGTAATGGCAGCTATTATTCTCTTGTAAAGTCCAAGCAACTTAAATGTCTCAGGGTGCTTTGACGTATGCATTGATGTATTTTGAATCCAAGCTGCTAAAGCAGAAACCAGCCAAAGAAAATCTATCCAGATATACAGCCCAAACAACAACAAAAATATTCAACCAATAAAAATCTACTAAAAAATAATCTAATAAATTTGTGGCAAGCAAAGTGTTTTAAACTAGATATTTACAATATGATTTAATGATTAAGCACTTCACGTTCGCCGTACTCTGTTTACCTTTTACAAGCTGATTTACAGCCACGGGCTCTCCTGCACGCCCATCAGCCAATTTTGGTTTTGGATTGTTAAATTACCCAAACCAAATAGCAAAGGAATCAATTTCGCACAGATTTGAAGTTCGCAAGTAGATTAATAGGTGTGAAAATACCCTAAAGGTCAGACAAAAACGACGTGATCCTTATCATATTATTGCAAATCCAATACCTACAGTATGTGTTGCTCTGAAAAACCCCAACAATTGGATGATTGTGTTTAAAAGTCAGTACACCCCATTGGAAAACATTTATTCACTCTCACCTTTAACACTTCATCCTGTATACAGGAGGGCTGGGATCTATCCACAAGGAGGGGTACACACTGGACGGGGTGCCAATCCATCGCATACACACACTCACACACTACGGGCAATTTGGGAAGTCCAACCTGCATGTCATTGGACCGTGGGAGGAAACCAGCATACCTGGAGGAAACCCACCAAGCACAGGGGAGAACATGCAAACTCCATGCACACCGACCCATGGTGGGAATCGAACCCAGAACCTTGAGGTGAAAGGCGACAGTGCTAACCACTGAGTCACCGTGCCGGCCCGTGACACAAGAAGTTGATTTAAAAAATGCACAGTAACACATACACTCAGCAGTACATACTGTATATTTAATGAGATTGTTAAGATAATGAGATGATTCTGATAGTTGTGGCGTATTGGCGGAAAACAAAGCTTTGTATGAGGTTCCGAGAGGCTGGTTCTATCCGAGAAGAGATTCTGGGTTGTGTGTTATGTCACTCAAGAGCTCCATAATAGAAAACCCATAGACATTATAAAGAGCTCGAACCTGAATCTCCACCCCATATCCCATGTAGACCGTCACGGTGTAGGTGCAGTCGAAGTTGGAGTAGTCACAGCTGCCACGTGGTGGTGTCTCTATATAGCCCCCTGGCGCCGTGAAATTGATGCTGCATGGAGCTAGTGAAAGCAAGATGGAGAAAAAAGAAAACAGATCACATCAGGAATTGACAGTCTTTCACCTCACTACAGTCCTGCTATCTTCCTATCTTGATTACATTTTCTGGGCTTCTCATTTCCTGCAGAGGTGTGTGCGTGTGTGTTGTGCGTGTGTGTTGTGTGTGCCCCAGGTGCCATGGCTGGGTAAAACATTTTCTAGTCACCTTTGGGTCTTTCCACATCACTGCCCTTTTTATCTCCTTTTGAGTCAAGAGCTGCGGCTTGTAAGAGAGATTCCTGCCGGAGCCACGGGTGTATGACCGAGGCTCGCGGTGCCCCGACACCGTCTGACTCAATACATCTGGGCCTGCTACTGGAGAGTGTGCAATACATCGCTTGAAATCAAGATTTGCACAACCCAGTGTTTCAATAGGAGTCTACCAAATCACGTGCTGAGCTTCATTGAACTGGAGAAATGTCTGGTTCGGACAGTGGGCACAATTATAAGGCTTGTTTTCTCACTCATCATCTATACCACTTAACCCTGTGTGCAGGGTCGTGAGGGGCCTGAAGCTTAGGAGACTTAGGACACAAGGTGGGGTACACCCTGGACGGGGCACACACTACGGGCAAATTTGGGAAAGCCAATTAGCATAATCTGTATGCCTTTAGACTGAGGGAGGAAACCCACCAAGCACCGGGAGAACGTACAAACTCCATGCATACAGAGGCGGGATTCGAACCTGGCCAATCCTTCTTTAAGCGATGTACACCGTAGTAATCATGGTTATTATGAAATAACATTCACCCATGGTCTATACTGCTTATCATGTCTAGGTTTACGGGGTGCGTGGAGCTAAACCTGGGAACACAGAGAAGAGTCCACCCTGGATCTGGGGTGCAAACATATATTCACACACCCAAGCATAGACTACATTCAGTCTGGAAACCTGAATCAGGCTACAACATACTGTAGGTCTTTGGACTGTGGGAGGAAACCAGAATACAAACCAAGCAAAGAACAAAGAGCAAACTGGGGCGAAATTCGAACCCGCAACCCTTGGAGGTCCGAGGTGACCATGGACCGAAGACTAAGACAGTGTGCCAGTTGCATTGGTATGGTGGTTGAAAGAAATTAAATCTGTCTCATGCACCTTTGTTTCATTTGTTGCACCAATTTTTACACAAGTGAGACCCAAGGTGTTGTGCAGGTGGTGTTACTGTACCTGTGGTCTGTATTGTGGTAATAATAGTGGTGGTGAAAATAGTAGTCGTGGTCATTTCATCATCCTGATCCCCAGACACAGACAACGTCCCTGCGTTTGCATCGCCGGCAGGTCCTTTGTGTCTCTCTCTGGTCTTTACAATGTCCTCTTCTTCTCTCATCACCAGTGTTGTAACCCCCTCAGTCTCTTGTGTAGTTGTTGCATGAGGGTATCTTAACTGCTCTTCAGGAACTGTGTGGCAGGGAGGCGCTGTGGAAGTTGGCATGATACTAGTGCTCAGTGATTCCGTGGGCACTTCCTCGGTGCTCTGCTTCTGGGCCTCTCCGGCAGCACCACTCCACCCCAGGCTCCCAGGAGTGAGTTTAGCAGCATTCACAGAGAAGGCCCCTGTAGCCGCGTCCTCAGCCGGAGGAACCGGTTGAGCCTCGAAGAGACGATGATGATTGACGCCTCTTCTGTCTTTGAACTGTTCCTGGCGTGGATGAGGTTGGGAAAATGTCTTAAACGGAATGTGGTGGTTGAGGTCGGTGAAAGGAGGCGCTGTGGTGACCGAGGGAAGTTCTCGGCCCATGTCCGGTGTGCTGTGGGACGAACCCTGTTTGGTGTCCGAGTCTAAAGAGTGAGTGCTCTGTCCTCTGTGAGTGACTGCCATCCTCCCGTCCATGAAGGAACCTGAATGGAAAAGAAAAGTATAATAAAAGTTCGTCAATTTGACACCATCGAATTACATTTAAGGAGAACGTCACATACCCAGTGGCTGTGTTCCACACACCCTATGATGTGGAACAATTGCCACGGCTAGGTTTGAATGTTTGAATTCTAGCGTTATTGATTGTCGAGGAATGATTAGAGGGACCTATGGTTCACGATCGGTTGGAAGTCAGCGTTCCACATCAATTGTTTTCGCTGCACCGCAGAGACCGTTTTTTTATTGACAGCTGCATTAATATAAGGAGAGTCTCAAAGAAAACCGCAAACGTGTTCTGACTTTAAAATGCTAAATTATTTTTTAAGCCACAGTTATGTCATGTCTTTTTACCCACTTAGTTTGAAACACCAGCTCCCCGTGGGGAATATCATATGCTTCCCACTTTCTCTCAGTTAGTAAAAAACTTGTCACAAGGGGGAAAAGGAACTCATGGTGCCCTTGATGCGCCGAGGCGTACGAGGAAGTATAAAAATTCTCAGACAGAAAGAAAAAAAAGAACAGAAAGTTAATCTCTTTGTAATTTTTCATTTGCACACTCTATTCATCACATGGCATGTTTTAGTGAGTTGATCTGCAGAAAAGTGGTGAGCAAAATGAATCACCCCCATTGTCACCTGGTGAGATGTAATCATGCGCCCTTCAGGAGGCCGTATCGCGCGCTGCCACATCGCGCATCGCTGCATTTCCACCCTAATAGCTCTTTCTCTCTCTCATCATCCTACTCTAAAACAGTTCACTGTATCAGCAACAAGTTTTCCAGCAACTCTTTCAACAAGAAAATTACCCAGTCCTGTGTGTGCGCGCATGCATGTGTGTGTGTGTGTGTGTGTGTGTGTGGGGAAAACCTGAGACAGATGGCCGAAAAAAAAGATAATCTCTCAAAGCAAACGGAACTGACAGACTACATTTCCTGTCTTCGAGCTGTGAAGAGTTGAGAAGAGGATCGTTTCCACTAGAAGTAATGTGTGTTTTATGAAACTGACTCGGAAGCATGGATAAAATCAAATCAGCATCCAGTGTGTCAGTCATATCCAAGGAAGGTGACACATGAAAGCATTTATTTTTGAGTGTGTGTAAAAGAAGAAGAACAGCATACTGGCTATAATATCATAAAAATGTTGAAATATTTTCACAATAATTGTAGCATCTTGCATCTGTTCGGTAAGAAACATCGAACTAATCAGTCTCAAAACACTACTGATGCAGCCGATTAACCTACGCGCTCACCGGCATGGTGCTCACTTCGGAGGCGTTTAAGGCAGACGATACACTCTGAACTATTTCCACATTTCCATCCCGTGTGGTAGGAGTGAATTAATTGCTAAGTTTGCTTTGTTTAGAAATAATAACTATCCTGAGTGACACATATACAGTACATGCTGCTCAGTTGAATGTTCAACTCTTGTATTTTAAAATCTTTGGTATTTTTTAAATGCTGCACTTGTGAGAAAATTAACGTTATAATGAACAAGCTACATTTAATCAATCATGAAACCTTTTTTTTATGTTTTCAAAATAGGGGGAAAATGTAATATCAAATCAGGATATTTATAAAATCGTCATACTAATAGAATCACGACTGTAATTAAATTCGCACCAAGGTATCGTGATAATATCATATTATCTGGTGATTCCCAAGCCTAGTGAGCACTATTAATACACATACTGTATGTGTGCACTTAAACATGCACGTATCGTATACCGGAATTATTCCAGTTTTAATATACTTGAATAAATGAACACTTGTACTGTATAAACTAATGTGTTTTCTTTGCCTCCCTAGAAAGCAGGACATCCATCTAATCTGGAAAAGCATGCTGAAATACAGTGACGTTTGCTAATTTGCAAACAATAATAAACTATGCTCATCCGATTAGAAATTTGAGCAAATAACAAAAAATGAAAAAAAATCATACCTTACATGATATTTTATTTATGACTGTTTCATTACTAAACTATAGTCTGCAGTCTCAGTAATGTATATGACAAGGACTTATCTCCTGTACTGGTAGTTGTATATATTGTAAATGATAACAGTTACTTTGCACATGAAAATTATTCAGTTTTTACATTTATGTTTCAATACCTGTACATTTAAAAGTTTTCGATAAAAAATTTTTTGTTTTTTTTAGTTTCAACTAAATAAATCGAATTAATAATTATGTTAATATTTTAGTAAAACAGACAAAATCAATATGTAAATACTACACCCGGCCAAAAATTTTTTTTTTATGTCTACTTTTACCTCCGTCTCATTTCGGTCTATGTGATAATTATGCTGTGATTGTATTTAAACAGATTTTAAAGCGTTTCTCTAGTCACGCCGCTCTCCATGGTGCTAACGCTCAATAGACATTTACATGCTTATCTGGAGAACCCATTGCTTAATTGCTCTGCTAATGACTAGGAATACTTGATTTTTGACACAGTAAGAGGAGTAGCACATGTAGCGAATTAGTTCCTGGACTTAGAAGATAATTAGCTAATTATAAAGACCAAAATAATTTATAAACAGTAGACGGAAGTGTGTGGCACTGCTGACTCGAAATGAAATTAATGATATTATCATCTATTAGACAACAGTTAGTTCCAAGACCAAGTAATCTGATTGGACAAGAGGAATTCCTTGAGTGCTGATATACATAGAGTCCAACAGCACTGGAACATTTAACTAGATGTTAAATGGTCACAGGTGTTGTAATTAGGTAATATCACATAAGACGGAGTGCTGTTGTGCATGTGTCTAAACTCTTGAGAATATCAGCTCCATTAACTTCCAGGGTTAAATCCCAAACAGCATTAAATGAAAAGCCTGGAATACCTCTCATCCAATCAGATTGCTCGATCGGAAGTAACTTTAGTATAATAATCATTAATTATACTAAATACTGTAACCAGCTTAACACTACATTGTTTTGCAATGAAACAATCCCAGTCCAGTAGTGGAACTATTTTCATTTATGTCTCATTGGATCCAAACTAAACAAATTATATTTTGTTGATAATAAATGGTGTTTGTAGAACTGTTGAATAAAAGCAGCATCACACTTTGGGTGGCACTACTGAATATCAGCATGGGTGTGATATCTAAGACTGCAACACAGCTATTCAGTCTGCTATTCAGTACAATATTGTACCCATAGGTGTGATATTGCTTAATTATAACCAAGTGTTGTAGATATACTGTAGTGTGGGTTATTTTTAGGGCTGTCAATATTAACGCAAATGAATCATATGACCAAGTTTGACCCGAATGGCTTCACATGATCACAGCGCGGTGATGATGGCACGTTTAACGCCGATAATAAGATGACTTTGGAAACATCACCAGGTGCGCTATTTTTACACTAAATGCAGGATGTGGGTGCGAAGACTCTAGGTTGTTGAGGTTTGGATGTGAGGATTTGGGACAGCACTAATTATTTTCAATAACAGTATGAATTTGACAGTCGTCCTGGAGCTACTTCAAATAAAAGGTCTAAAGCAATGGCTCATACATGACTCTTATTACAGTATATTTTGGACGTGCCACATAACCTATGCCTAATGATTAACGGGTTATGAAAAAATGCAAAGGAAAACATAGAATTGTTAATCTGTGATTCATGATTCTAACTACAGAAATTTCAAAAGCACCAAAAACTGCAGGCTAAACAACACATCAGCTCCAGAATGCAAATGCGAGGGACAGTTTGAGGTGCTTCGGGGTTAGATTTGCACCACTGGAACTGCTTGGGTCTAAACAAACCGGCTTCACTGTGCGTTCAAAGCTCTCTCAGTAGTGTGCTCTACTCTCTGCTGACTGCATTTGACTTTTAAATGCTTGTAAAACACAATTGAATCGTTTTTCATGGACCGGGGAACAGACTTGATTGTTCTTTCTATTGCATATTCTAATGTATTCTCCAGTTCATTTTTAAGTGATGCTCTTTATAAACATGTTTTGTAAGGATGATCCAAAGATCCAAACAGCTAAATAATATTAAATCACAAAACAAACAGTGCATTATAACACTTGTGACTGACCAGTAAGGTGAAGCTGTTATGGCAGAGGACTTAAGAAGAAGTATACAGTATTATACTTCTATATACAGTATATACACACACTACCGTTCAAAAGTTTGGGGTCACTTTCTAACTCCATGATGGTTCCTGATTTTTATTTCTTTCTACATTGTAAAGGAATGAAATGGGAATGATAAAGATCATACCTTAGTAAAATAAAGCATATGCCTGTAAGATTTGATGAATGCACGTATTGTATGAGGTGGTACTGTATCAAAAGGTGTCGAGACTAGTTTTGTCGCTCGCCAACAGAGGGCAGCACAAGCTTGCACGCAGGCCTTCTTATGTCACAGGCCTTCATAAGTCGGTGTGCCAAAAGACATTGTCCTGTGTACGTCGGGAGCTGGTGCTATTTTGACCACGTGCGTTTCCACATCTGCGATTTCATCATGAACAACAAGTTAGAACAAAGAGTGAATGGCAAATCGGCTACAAAGTGCTTTAAGAGAGGAAGAACATCACTAGAAGATGACGAGAGATCGGGAAGACCTTCAACGAGCTCAACCCCTGAGAACAATCCAGACAATCGTTACATGTGATGTGAACATGTGCCGTTTTGATGACCCGTCCTTCATGTCGAGGATCATTACCGGTGTCGAAACTTGGGTGGTACAGGTACGACCCTGAGACGAAGCAACAGTCTTCAGAGTGGAAGAGACCATCATCTCCACGACCGAAAAAGGCGAAGAAGATCCACAGATCTCGACCGAGTGCATGCTCATTGACTTTTCCAGCATTCGCGCCATTGGGTATCGAGAATTCGTCCCTAGGGGCCAGACCACCAATAGCAAACTCTACTGCCAGGTTTTAAGGCGTCTGAGGAAGGACGAACAGCTTATAAACAGAGCTAATCTCGAAATTCAGATAACTCGATATTCTGGAATTCAGTGGAAACAGAGTCTGACTTTGACATGCAGGAGTGAGCTACACATCAGGGATGTCTTTACACTCACTCACTGCACCGCTCGAATTGACTAGTGGATGTCAGTAATGACAGCTGGCACCTTTTCTCTGCTTCAGTGTAAGGGTTGATCACTCCTATGTAGGGAAGAATGGAGAGAGTGAGAGTTATAATGAGAGAGAGCAATAGCCTTTAGCCACAACACACACTCGCACACTGAGGATTATAAGAAGAGAATAACTGGAGGCAAAGAGCTGCTCTTCTCATTGTGTACAGCATAAATAATGCACCAGGGAGACTAATATGTCGACTTTTTCAAAGGTGCTCAGTGACCTCTTCTTACCAGTCAGGTCCAGAAACACACCTCCAGAAAATAACACACTGTTGACTCAGTCTAAAAAAATAAATAAATAAATAAGGGAAAAAAAACATTCTGAGCTCCAGCCATAAGCTAAAAATGTTAAGAGCTCATTCTCTTACTGGATTACAAAAGCAAGGCAGAAACCTTATTTCTTATTTCTCGTGATGTTCTCCACACCATTATAATAATAATAACAATAAAAAAAAAAATTCAATCAAACGAAATCATTTGCATGTATTTAATGGGAAGGATGACACAAAGCGGAAATGTAATCTAAAGAGCGTTCAGATACAAACCTGCTTTTCTTTTTTTTTTTGTCTGATTATATGACTTCCTTCGGTAATTCTCAGCCAGATTGGATTTATTTGATCACTCCGTCAGTGAAATCAGCGTTCGGAGACAGATCACAAAGAATGCTTCGGTAAAGGGAAAAGTACCAGAGTTTCCGAAAGCAAAAGAAATATATTTTGATTAATCACAGGTGAAGTTATTTTACTTGAAAAAGTCATGTCTTTAGGATTTACACCCTGACCTGAAAGTAAATATATAAAATCAAAGCTTGAGAACAGCTCGTATACCGTCCAAGTATATTTTGACCATATTTTACCGCTATAAAGACTGCACCGACCTACAATAGAGGGTAGATTGTGATGAAGTCCCCCAATGTTCGGCTTCTGACCATGCAACAGCATGTTGAGACTCCCAGCTGAAGAGCTCGGATAACCAAGGAGACAGTAACCAAAACCTCAGTGAAACAACAGGAGCAGTTAAAGGTCTTCACAGCAAAGTCATGACCAGAATCAATACTCTCGCTACATCTCCGGTTATAAAACATGGCAGAAGAGCAGCAGGCTCAAGCACTTCCTGCTGAAAATATATTCTTTTTACAATCTGAAGCTTACATGCTTAAATGCATTGGAGGTTGGCGGTCGTTCATTTATCTGTTCATTGGTTCCATCCTTCTTTCTAATGCACCAAAATGTATTATATAAAGCTAATAATTAAAAAAAAATAATTTTTACGGTGGTGTGGTGGTTAGCACTCTGGCCTCGCACCTTCAGGGTACAGTGAGTCTGCATGTTCTCCCTGTGCTTGATGGGTTTCCAAAAAACATGCAAATTAGGTTAATTGGCATTCCAAAATTGCCCATAGAGAGTATGTGTGTTTCCTGCGATTAATTGGCACCCTGTCTACCAACCTCTTACCCTAAGTCTCCTGAAATAGGCTCCAAGCCCCCCACAATCCTGTACACAGGATGAGCGATATAGAAGACGAATGTATGGCTGATACTTGAGGTACATCCACAGAACATGCAAACTCAAACATGCACACAGAGGCAGGAATCGAACCTGGCTGGGAATCGAACCCGAATCCTGGATGTGCAAGGCGACAGTGCTAACCACTAAGCCACTGCGCCTTAAGAAGATGGTCAAGCACCACCAATTTAAGAATTTGGCTGGAGTTTTAGTTGGAAATCAAGGTCCCAGCGTATGGAGGAAGAGTGGAGAGCAAAGAATCCAAGTTACAGTATTTTAAGTCCACTTTGGGGTCCTTTGTCATCTGCTACTGTTGTTACGCTGTGTTTCCATGACATGATTACAGGATGTGGCACCTGCCCACAGTGCCAAAACTACCTCTGAATAACACCTCAAAAATATCACAAGCTGATCGGCTCCATGCCAGCAGTGACAGAATGTAACCAAAAAAATAAAAAAAGATAAAGAGCTGAAACCTTAGAGCCTAGTAAATGTGTACTTGGGACTTCAATTGGTGTTATTGCTTTTCTTCACCACTAAAAATATACATGGTTTGATTTTTTTTTTTTTAGAGTATTTTAATTAATCAGTAAAGCATTTTTTAAAAACCTTTCTTATGCAATTTTTACCAGAGATACCAGTATCTGAACATATAGACAACTAGCATTTTTATTGCGATTAATAAGCTGCATTTTTATTTGTTCAGTCAACTGAGCTAGCCCGCGACCCTGAATACAGGATAAAGCGGTATGGGTGAGTGAGAAAGTGAGTGAACTGAGCTAGCATGAGAGATGCTTAACTATCAACTTTTTCGTGGGATGGCTTACGCAGTACACACAGGTCCAGGTCTGACCTGACATTGGTGATGTAGACCAAGACTCCCACTCCAGTTAAACAGAGATTCTAACGGTTTGCAATAACGGGCTGTCACCAAGCATCCTCCACCGGATCCCACTAGGGTCATGTTTATATGCATTTTCTGCCATGGGTCCTTCATGGCATAATTTTAGAGGTTGGAGAGCTGGGCTGTTTTTCCATGGCCGGGAAGGAATCCACATTTGGAGGTTTTTACTAACGTGTGGTCCTCCTCTCTAGTACTGTGGCACAGAGTCTCCAAGGAGGCTGAGGAGTGTGATTCTCTAAGGTAGGAACATGCCCGCCAGTCCATCATCTTAAAAAGCTTGAAAGGATGTCCGACATGCTGATGGACTTCATCTTAAATGAATGATAAACTTTTGCCCAAACATGGGGAGTCCTTGGCAGACTGAATATTTAAAAATTCCGAAATTCATGTCAACTTTTGACTATTATTTTAAATAATATATTAAATGATAATGATAATGATAATGATTGAATTAAAATAGAAATGGTTGACAAATAAATAAATAGAAGCATTTTTAACTAGCGCTATACACACATGCACAGGCACATACAGAGGTCCAACTCATTGTAAGCTGGGATTTGGTCAAATACAGTAGGTCATTTTACATATATATTGCATCTCTCTCTCTCTCTCTCTCTCATTGCCAAATAGAGTACAGCGTTCCCGTTGTGATGATGAGAGCCCATAACGCAGATTAGATGAGAGAAAGTGCAGGATACATTTCATCTCAAATTGATTTCCACTGATTCATGTCCTTCTCACTCAGAGCTCTCCCACTCACACTCCGCACGCATAAGGCCTTATAATTAATCTGTATGGAGGGCAGAGGGCTGCCCACGTGCTTCTGGCAGACGGCAGGAACCAGGTGCTGGATTAATCATTCCCACGGCAACAACTTCTTTTCAACAACTTTTTTCTGCATTATTCCTTCATATTCTGTCTCTATCCTTTAAAATAAATCTATGATGAAAATTATAGAGCCTTCATTTCTTGGTACGTAAGCAAGGAATAACCGGCTTGATTCATTAAAGTGCTTTAAAACAATGTTTAGAATTAAAACTTTCTCAATTCTGTCGAAGTATCAGGAAGGTAAGGTACTGTATTTATCAACCGATTTATGCCAGAATTGGAATATTTGATACATTTCCCATAATGCACTCTATCGGCCATGACGCAGAACTAACCTGTGTGTCTTAATCCCTGACTTGATATGATGGGTCGCATATTATAGGAATGCACAAATCACATCTAAGCCACCAGAGACGGGAAGATTTTGCATGGGCTAGAAGTTCTTCATTCATTATTTCCCCCTAGACAAGTACGCTCAACAGGGAACAGCCGAAAAACGAAGTAGACAAGTACGCTTAACAACCAGGAGACTGACGGGAAAAAAAAAAAAACTCCAAATTTTCAACCACGCTGAACAGCTTTGGGATAAACCGGATGGCAAACTGCTTAATCAGAGCCTAATGGGTGACCCGCTTATCATCAGAAGACCCACTAATCATAAATGCAGTTCTGAATGAAACAGGATTTTGCTCAACCCTAAATCGACTGATCGTAACCCTTAAATAAATTTTCTGACTTGTGGGTCCACTGATGATAAGGCAGACCACGGCCTGATGCCAGTAATGCTGTTGTGGCTGAATGCGCAAATCCCTACAGCCATGCTCCGAAATCTAGTGGAAAGCCTTTGGAAAAAAAAAGGAGGTTCTGTGGTGAGTGTGGAAAAGAGTTTCACCACAAAGCTGTCATATAACTTTCCTGCTTCCTGCACACAGTTACCTCATGTCGAGCATAATCATATAATCATTATATAAAAAAAAGAACCAAGGCTGCTAGTAGAATCTTAAGTTTGTTCATTTCCTTATCTGTATTAGGTCTGCATGGTAGTGTAGTGGTTAGCACTGTCGCCTTGCACCTCCAGGGTCCAGGTTCGATTCCCGCCTCGGATCTGCTGCATGTTTGAGTTTGCATGTTCTCCCTGTGCTTGGTGGGTTTCCTCAGGGTTACCCAGTTTCCTCCCACCGTCCAAAGACATGCAGATTAGGTTAATTCGCGTTCCCAAATCGCCCATAGTGTGTGAATGAACATGTGACTCTGTGTCTGTAGCTGCGTTCCATTTCCAAAGTGTACTTCACACGGTGCTCCCTAATCCCCCCTCCGTTTGCAGTGAACCCCGGTGAAGGGAATTTCCCTCGACAAAACTCCACCATTCAGAACACCCTGCGAAGTCACCGGCGCAGACGTCGCGCCCTCCATGCGTTACCATGGTTACCATTTTATTTGTCACATACACAGTTATACACAGTACGATATGCAGTGAAATGCTTAGACGACCTTAAAATAAAACACTATTAATAGGAAATAAATATGAAAAAGAAAAAAAAAGGAAAAAAAATAGAAAGTAAATTTAACTAAGAAGGGATAAAATATCTATACAATACAAATTATACAATATAAGAAAAATAAGAAAAACCTAGCTGTACAATATAGAAAATATAGAATTATGGGATTTTTGTGTGGGAATGAACACCTCGGATACCTGACGCTGCTGCTGTAGAAATTTCACCGTACAGACATTAAATATTGAATATTTATCGAAACAAAAACTAATAAAGTTAAAAAGCAAACTATTGAAATGTGTATAACTTATATAATTTAATAAATAAATTATTGGATAATAATAATAATAATAATAATTGATTTTTTTTTACAGATTACTAGCCTATATAATACTAAGTATTTCTTGATTAAATTAAAATTGTAATTATTGTGTCCTTTTAATATAATGTACTTGATAATGATAATAAATATATAAGATTCAAGATTCAAGATTCAAAGAACTATATTAATACCAGAGGGAAATTGCTCTTGGTTATACAGTTGCTCAGATTAATTTACCGGGAAGCAAGGAAAAGTTAGATTAGGAAAAAATATATATTAGACAGGAAAATAAAATTAAAGAAATAAAAATGTAAAAATTTAAAGAAAAATAACAATAAATAGAAGTAAAATAGAATAGAATAGAATTAGCTCTGGCACATAATTTAGTTACATATTGCACATGAACTGTAGTGTAAGTGAAAAGAAGTATTGCACAAGTGTATTATAATCAGATATTGATTATTAAATAGTTTTTTCTAGCTCCATTTTTTTTTTACACTGCAGTGAGATGCAATGACTTATGGGAAATTTTTCCTTTCCTTTTCCCAAAGTCCCATTGTTCACTCATTCCCTACACCGTTCGCGGTTCCCTTTGAACTGAACATTGGAATCACTCCTAACATGGCTGAACACACTGTGTAGTGTACTTCGCAGGGTACTTCAGGCCGATTGGAATGCACCATGGTGTGTGCACTGTATGGGTCCAGGGTGTACCCCATCTCATTCTCTAAGTCTCCTGTCATAGGCTCCCAGGAGAGTGAGTGAAAGTGTTCTGTATTAACTTCTTCTTTGTCTTTCGGCTGTTCCCTTTCAGGGGTCGCCACAGCGAATCATCTGCCTCCTTGTGTTCTGTATTAACTATCTAACTATATCATGATGCTACTTTAGCTACCAACATTTCATATAGTCAGTTAAGACAATGTTAATATAGGACTGGGCAAACATCCAGGAGCTTTTACTTGCCCGGCGTGCTAGTAAATGCTTTTATGATTCGTCCTCCCTTGTATATACTATAAAATTTACTGTCTGCGAGTTATAAAGTAGTTCTTGTATAAAAAGAAAAGTTGTGAGATAAATGCAAAACACCCATCAAAGCCAGAATGAATCATCTCTCAGTGTGGCTCAGAGCCGCCATTTCCTGCAGCACGGCACCCACATGTCCAACACTTTACATTCTCCTCAATGGAGTCACATTTAATTCAAAGGCCTTTTGAAGCTTCTAGTTTGGACAGAAAGCCTTTTCTCCCAGCCTTATTCTGTCACAACAAGAACGGTCGAAAAAACACATTTGATATTCTTCACAATTTATCAAACATAACATTTATCTTCAAAAACCATATGAGCGGAACAACATGTTCAAATATAGGAGAAAAAAAAGGAAACGGCAGCTATATTAAGAGACTTCAGATAGCTCCATTTGGATGTGGCCAAAATGCGAAGGCAGAGAAGTTGATGAGCGAAACTTTAGTCTGTTAAAACTGTCAGGTCTGGGTGCATAACTACAGTATACGTACCCAAACCTTCAGGTTTTAAGATCCCCAGATTCAGACTGTGTTGTTGTTGTGAATCACAGTAAACACAGGAGGACCAGAAGCGCCCGTGATTGTGCTGCCACTTGAATTGGTGCTGGCTGCTGAGTATTTCTAACCCCGCAGACTCGTCCAGCCAATCTAATCCCAGCTAAAGGAGACAGTAATCGTCTTCCTGAAAATATGGCTGCATAAAGTTCAACAAGCACTTCAGGCCACAAACATTGTGAAACTGTAGCCTTAGAGTTATGTTAAGATCTGGTTAAAAAGATGCAGTCATTTAAATCGTCTTGGGTTACTTTGTTGTAATCCTGTTCCCTGAAAAGACGGGAACGAGATGCTGCGTGAAAACGCTATGGGAAATATCTTTGTCATGTTGCCGGTTGTGAGGCATGTGTGCAAACACGCCAAATTTTTGGCC
>JAQQZS010000003.1:22384311-22406591 GCA_030068045.1 Platyallabes tihoni | reverse complement strand
CACCTGACCGAGGTTATATAGGCCAAAAATTTGGCGTGTTTGCACACATGCCTCACAACCGGCAACATGACAAAGATATTTCCCATAGCGTTTTCACACAGCATCAAGTGAAGTCTTTGAAAGGGAACTAGTATTTACCCTCTTACTTTTACGGATGATGTTCGTAAGAAATGTAAGTAACTGGTAGTGTAGTTGCAAGAAATCCACCATATGCTAGAAAAACTACAAATCCGTACAGTATTACCTTATGTGTGTATGTTACTATATAAAATTACTGTGTCTGTTATCTTATCTTAACAAAGCCAATAAAACATTGTGAACATAGTGAACTAACAAAAGTAAAGAAAATATAAGATTACATCTGAATTAGTCTTATAATATATGTTATACTGTTATTTTTACTCGGGAATAGACAATGTAAAAACCCAGAATAACAACATTTTGTTGGTAAAATATGGAAAAAGTCCAAATTAAATTTTGATGTTGCTACCTCGCAGCTTCATTTGAATAACTTGATTAGCAACTAAAATTTGCTAAAAGGTACAGTATTACTGAAACAATCCCAAATCACTCACTCACTCACTCATCTTCTATACCGCTTTATCATGTAATCAGGGTCACGGGGACCTGGAGCCTATCCCAGGAGGTTTAGGGCACAAGGCAGGGTACACCCTGGACAGGGTGCCAATCCATCACAGGGCACACACACACTACGGGAAATTTGGGAACGCCAAATAGCCTAACCTGCATATCTTTGGATTGTGGGAGAAAACCAGAGTATCACGGAGGAAACCCACCAAGCACAGGGAGAACATGCAAACTCCATGCACACAGAGAGGGGAATCAAACCCGGACCCTGGAGGTGTAAGGCGACAGTGCTAACCACTACACCACCGTGCCGCCTAATCCTAAATAAACATTACTGAAAAAGTTACAGTGGTACTTTGGCATACTTTGGCAAACTGAAATTTTGAAAGAAATTTGCCTCAGGATACAAAGCATTTTCGGCATACAACCGAACCAAGCTGAATCAAACGCCGGTTAAGTTGCGTGTTCATCCGGGAGCCGTTTAAAACTTGTTTGCATCAGTGGAAAGCCAAGTGAAGCAAGTTCAGATATTAGTGTTTTTTTGTGTGTTTTCTTGCATTTTGTGCAAGATTAGCAACATGGGTCCCAAGAATATTAGCAAGGATGGTAGTAAGAAGAAAACAGAGCCACTTTCAGTTTCGTTTTTAAAGCAGCCAGTGCCAAGAGGAATCATAAATTAAGGTTAAGTAAGGTTTAATATCTATTTATTTAATATTTACCTTGATTTATATGCTCTTCCTAAATGTTTTGATTATTTTAATATGCAAAAATATTATTAAAGTGTTGGAAATTGGTAATATTGGTAAAGTTTTTTGGGTGGCTGGAACGGATTATCTGCATTTACATTAATTTTTATAGGAAAATCCATTTCGCAATACGAATTTTCACCTGAAGAACTCGCCTCCGGAACGGATTAAATTCATATACCAAGGTACCATTGTATGTCGACAACAGTGTTACGCTTTGGACATTTTTATTCAATACGGATAGATCTAACAGGCTACCACATCGCAGATATACACGAAAGACAACAGTCGATGTTGTCAAAGTACACTCGCATTCCCTACCCCAAAGTATTGTTTGAATGACAGGTGAAGAAATCTCTAGAAAGTTTGGAAATGAGAAAAAAAATTGAGTGGAACCAGTAAGGGGTACTGTTAAGTTTATGTTTCATTCATCTGTTATCACATTAAAAGAGCGTGAGCCGTTCGCATCAGAATAGAGAAATCCAAGGTGAGAACCAATAGGAGTATTGACTTTAGGGAAGAAAATCACCAGCCGATATGATATTATCAGGATACCTACTGTAGGTGCCGAGTCGAATAAAATTGCGTATCACGATTTTATAAATATCCCGATTCGATATTACATTTTTCCAAAAAAAAATTTTGCTACAATTTTAAACCGTTAAAAAAGTTTAATTGTAGCCCGTCCCCTATAACATAAAAAGAGCAGCATTTAAACAACACAAACTAACTTAAAATACAAGAGTTTAACATTTAACTAAACTTTAGATTAGGCTAATTGGCGTTCCCAAATTGCACATAGAGTGTGAATGAGTGTGAGTGTGTATGTGTGCCCTGTGATGGATTGGCACCCTGTCCAGGGTGTACCCCGCCTCATGCCCTAAGCCTCCTGGGAGAGGATCCAGGTCCGCGCGACACTGAATACAGCATAAAGCGGTATAGAAGATGAGTGAGTGATGAGTGAGAGTTCAGAGTGCGCCACCTGTAGGATTATAAAGAAACTGCGACGTTTTATCTCTTAAAATGCATCCAAAGTCGCCACACAAGTGAAAGCGATTCGGAATTGAATCGATTTTTTTTCCAATCTCTAATTGCCGTACAAGGAATGAGGAAGAGGGCCAAGCATGGGAAAGTTAACACAGTCTAGGGCAAGTATCGGAAAACACTAACAGGCACAAAAAACTCTGAACGCTGCCTACCACTATCCTTTAAAACTGAGGAAATTCTTGAAAAAAAAAGGGGGAAAACGATGTTAAATAAATGGAAGTGGTTTAGTGGTTTAATCTGTAGAGTGAGTGTTTATAGATCCATAGAGTTCCGTAGATGAACCTATATATTAACGTTAATGAATTAGAAACCAGTAACAATAATACGTTATTGCAGAATAGAGTACATAAGACCTATTTTCATTGCTGTTGTACCTGTGCTGTAGCAGTGTACACACACAAGGTCATCAATGCTAGTTAGCTGGTTAACCTGGTAGAAACCAACCCGTTAGATAGCCTGAGATGGGCGTGGACCTGGGGTCATTACCGTTGTTTATTTATGTTACATAATTCCAATTTTACCTAATTTTTAGCTGTTAAAAAATTCTGACTTTTAATTTTTTTTAGTTAATAGCGACCCCAGCTATATCCAGAGTGCGTCTGGAGCTTTTAAGGTTGAATGTTTTCTTGCATGTTGCATATTACAATTACAATGTTGACCATCCTGCCCGTTCAGTTTTACTGGTTCTTTTCAAGTTTTTCATGTTCATGTTCAAGTTTTTTTTAAAACAAATGTTAGACAAATTATATGGATAAGTTTTTTTTGCCTGTTATACATCGCGATGACCTGATTTGTTAATTGAGAAGATGTTGACCTACTGTATTGTAAATGTGTGCTTTAAACCCAGTGATTAAATTCAGCACTGGAAGACAGGTGGTGATATATTTGATTGTGTGAATAAATCACTACAATCACTCACTCATTCAGGGTCACACGGACCTGGAGCCAATCCCAGGAGACTTCCCAGGGCATGAGGCAGGGTAGGGTACAAGGTGCCAATCCATCTCACACACACAACGGGCAATTTGGGAACATCAATTAACCTTACCTACATGTCTTTGGACTGTGGGAGGAAACCCACCGAACACAGGGAGAACATGCAAACTCCATGCACAAAGAGACGGGAATCGAGCTTGGCCGGGAATCGAACCCGGACCCTGGAGGTGCAAGGCGACAGTGCTAACCACTACACCACCGTGAAGCCCACTACAATCAGCAACTGAATAAATATTCCAATTAGTCCATGAGTAAGTATTCCAACTGCTCAAAAATGATCTTTTGCTGACATTTTATATAAGCTCGATGTTAAGTCTGAATGTGCACATATTTACTATGTGTTTAAGCCTTTCTGGAGCAATATAACTCAGGTAAAGGAATTCCAAGAGAGCGCAACGCAATTGAAACAACTCATTAAGCCAAAAAGTTAACACATATTGTACAGCATGGATATGATATTTCGGTCACTGAACTGGCACACAATCCCAGCCAACCTCATGAATACGCCATCTGCGCCTGCATTATACTGCCTCCAGTATGTTTTATGGGATTTCTGAAATGTCACCACCAGCAGCAGCAGCATTGAGACTGAGGGACATGTTTCTACTCTGCGAAAGTGCAGGTCTCGGTAGGGCTTCGCAGCCGAGTTCTTGCTACCTTCTGCCTTCTCACACACCTCAGTGTAAAGGTCAATCTCACATCTCCGAAATGACCAGCGGCAAGGAACAGCCTGATCAATGCAAGGACACCTGCTATCACTGGCAGCTTATTGATCAGCACCCAGCAATGCACTGAGGTGCCTCTCACCAGCCCTGTCAGAAAGAAAGAAAGCGAGAGAGAGAGTGAGAGAGAAACACACTGGAGCAAACTATTGATCTCCGCCCTCTAACAATGTGCAAAGGCACTCAGCAGCCTCCAGAGTCCTGGCCTAGTACTCTGTGCCTAGCCAGGAATATTACAGGCTCAATAGTGACCAGGCATGAATGAGATAAACTGATGAAAGAGAATAACCAAAATAATAGGTGTGTTGGTCAAAATACAAAAATATCATGTCACATTATCACCTGGACAAGTTGCACAGCTCAACTGGGAGATCAAAAATGGATACAGAACGAACGGGAAGCTTTGGGTTACTGGATAATTTATTTTGGTGTGGCTGCATGGTGGCTTAGTGGTTAGCACTATCGCCATGCACCTCCAGGTTCTGGGCTCGATTCCCACCTCGCATCTACGTGCATGGAGTTTGCATGATCTCCTGTGCTTGGTGGGTTTCCAACCACAGTCCAAAGACATACAGGTTAGGCTAATTGCTGTTCCCCAAATTGTCTTTAGCGTGTGTGTGCCCTGTGATGGATTGACACCCTGTCCAGGATGTATCCTGCCTTGTGCCCTAAGTTTCCTGGTATAGGCTCTGGACCCTGTATATACAGTAGGATAAAGCGATATAGACGACAATGAGTGAGTGGATTTTGGGGTGCAAACACTATTTATTCATGATGCAACAGTCTTGAGACTCCTGCTGTTGTTTGTTAACGAGCCTGCATTTTTTTGTTTCCATTGCCATACAGAAATGAAACATGAGAGGAATGTAAGTTCATGCCACTTCCGCAGAAATTTTTTAGGTTTGCACATCCTGTTGCTGTGTATCAGCATGTTGAACTATGACTAAATCTTTAGTCTTCCCTTTAAGCATTGTTGCATATTATACTTTTATGTTGCATTATAAGACGGCACGGTGGATTAGTGGCTAGCGCATATTGCCCTGCACCTCCAAGTCCTGGGTTCGATTCCCGCCTTGGGGTGTTTATGCATGAAGTTTGCATGTACTCCCTTTGCTTGGTGGGTTTCCTTCAGGTACTCCGGTTTCCTCCCAAAGACATGCGGGTTAGGCTAGTTGCCATTCTCAAATTGTCCGTACGGGTGTGTGTCCTGCGATGGATTGACACCCTGTCCATGGTGTACCCTGCCTTAGTGGCTAGCACTGTTGCCCTACACCTCCAGGTCCTGGGATCGATTCCTGCATCGGGTCTGTGTGCATAGAGTTGACTCTCCCTGTGCTTGGTCGGGTTCTCCGTTTTTTCTCTCACACTCCAAAGACATGCAGATTAGGGGAGTTGGTGTTTCGAAACGTAGGGGAAGCTTTGGGTTACTGGAACATTTATCCAGTTGGAATTTTGGTGTGGTGGCACAGCGGTTTAGTGGTTAGCACTGTCACCCTGCACCTCCAGGTTCTGGGTTTGATTCCCACCTCGTGGGCACAGTGTCAGCACTGGCCCTTCAGTGGTCACCATTGGCCTCCACGGTCCCTAGTTGGACTACCGAGCTCCTAGATGGATGATGGATGGATGGAAGTTGTATTACACAGTACATTGATGTTGAAGGAGCATTCTCTGTTCCAATATATGGATCAACCCGATAAAAACACTAGCTACTACACAGCAGGGCAGGCTCTTCGCTCGGCTTAAAATAAACACACTCCGAAAGGGAAATTTATCCTATTTAAGACAAGCCAGTTAAAAGCTGATGAGCTTTGAAACTCGAAGACATTTCCTTTTCTTCCCTCTGCACAGGCGAGAAAATCTAATCACACACATGCTTTGCTTTTTCTCTCCAGAAGGCAGTTTTGTGCCAATTTCCTAAACAACCTTTCCTAAAATGCTGCTTTCTTATGCTATGCCTTTTTTTTTTTTTTTGGTGGAATGCAGAAAACAATCACCCTTAAGCAACAGATTAGCGAGGCTGGCTCTTTGTGAGGCTGTACAGAACTGCAGCAATTAAGGCTCGTCTCCCACTTAATGAGCTTTAATCCAGACATGCTTTCATTTAATTTCATCTCTGCATGTCTGAGCCAACAACACACAGAAAATTTCTCTCAGTGCTGCTTCGCCACTCTTCCCTCTCCAGCCTCTACTCTGGACAGACTGTCTCCCTACAGTACAGCAATTATATTACAACGTCTATAACACAGATGACCGTACGCATTATACAACACGAGCTTTCAGGAACAAAATGTCTCCGTCTGTAGATACGACTTGCTATATCCTCGAGAAAAAGGGCCAGGCAATGGTTGTACTTCCTATGACAGCTTAAGAAATATAATCTGCCACATATAATCTGCCACAGTGCTTGGTGCAAAGTGCAGTGAAAATGGCTGACCTTTCATACCCGAGCCGTCCTCTCTTCCAGCATTTCCCGTCACAGCAGAAGTCTCACCTCCGCAACTCCTTAACCGATGCCACTTGCTACATTCTTCCTCGTTTTTAACTGCAATAATCATCCGGAAATTATTTTAAAACATGCTGCTTCAGGTTAAAACTCTGCACTTGTTTCCAAGTATCCAATTATTATTATGCAGTAAAAAGCACTTCGGTTCCTGGGTCGCAGGTTCTATTTTGAGTTTGTGCTGAGTTTCTTTGCCTGCTCTCCCTCTGTCCGCGTGGGTTTCCTCCCACTTCTAAAAACCATGCCAGTGGATGGAACTAGCAATGTATTCACTGCAACCCTGAGCCTTGTGAAGCAGGTACTGTAGATTATAATGAATGAACGTGGCGTAGTGGTTAGCAGTGTCGCCTTGTACGTGTACCTCCAGGATCCGGGTTCCATTCCTGCCTCAGGTCTGTGTGCATGGAGTTTGCATGTTCTCCGAGTGCTTGGTGGGTTTCCTCCGGGTACTCCGGTTTCCTTCCACAGTCCGAAGACATGCAGATTAGGTTAACTGGCTTCCCCAAACTGGCTGTTGTGCGTGAATGAGCGTGTAAGTGTGTGTACAGTATGTGTGTACAGTACAGTACGTGTGTGCCCTGTGTTGGATTGGCATCCCATCCAGGATGTACCCCGCCCTGTGCCCTGTGTCTCCTGGGAAAGGCTCAGGAGATAGTACACAGGATAAAGCAATATAAAGGATGAGTGAGTGGATTATTTAGATTATGTAATAATCTTTTTATAATGATAATAATTAATAATCTTTTTATAATTATTTTTTTATAATTATTCTCTTCTCTTTTATGTAAAGCATTACCATTCTGTTTGAAATGTGATATACAAATAAACTTGCCTTGTCTTGCCTAATATCACACAAATACTGACAGAAGGTTTTCATTCCCTTTCTAGTTTTCCGCATTCTTTGTATCACACTTATCTTACAATGAATTCAAATCCTTATTGAATGCATTTTCAAGATGAGTGTGAATTATAACAAAATATGGAAAACTTGGAAGGGTCTAAAAAACTTTCCGTCAACACCATATACTGTATATACACCAACCAGCCATAACGCCGCCATGTGAAATCAATAACATTGATTATCTACATAAATAAAAGAAGGGATTTTTCTGTACGTCGGTCAGAACTCGCTCTTTTAATGATATCTTTACATTTCATACATTGGAGGACCAGAAACCAGCCTGTACGACCAGAATTTAATAATAAGAATTGAATAAAACTTTGGCAGTACTTTACTATTTGCCTGAAGTTAAACTTGGGCCATAAATGAAATCAAAAACATTGAGTAGAGGTTCTCATGGCAAATTTCGAAGACTCCAAAAAAATTTGTCACACAAAAATCACTAAGCAAACTTTAAGTAGAGAAAAAGCAAATCAAGCTTATCGAAGTGCACTTAGACAGACAAATCTGAACCGGTCAGACAGACAGATGCCCCACAAACTCAACATGGGTTTATATACCTGACATTCATCTGTCGCTCCTCCATGTTTCTTTATTTGATCAAATTTTTCTTAATCAATATACATTAAATATATTATCATTTGTCCGGCCTAGTTGAGTAACAACACCCAATTTTCTACCTTTTCCTCCCATTGTTTCATCTTTATTCATTATTTGTTTATGTCTGGGTTGGTTTCTTAGACCCTTCTTAAAAAAAATTTTTTTTTTCTTTTTGAAATTTTGGTACAGTAAGTTCTTCTTCTCTCTCTAATTAACTATTATGAACAATTATGCACTAGATTAGGATTTTTCCTGGGTACTGAGCAAATTTCTACTGGGTACTGCGCATGCGTCAAACTGTGGGCGCGTCTTAAATCGACCACTGGACAGAATTTCAAGAAACTTTTGTTACAGTTAATTACAGTAGATATCTGCCTGAAGTTTAACCTGCACCACAAGTGAAATCAAAATCAAAATAATAATAATAATAATATCAGTGATTACATTAAAGCTGATCAGCTTATTCGTAGCTTTAACCTTTTAACCATTTTTAAAAACTTACAGGTACTAACGCTAGTGAAATATATACCAGTAAACTGGTGACAGGATCAAAGTCAACCATCAACTCATCTACAGTACTATATACCTGCGGGGACCGAAGACCAGCCTGTGTGGTCCGATCACACAGAAAAGTCAATGCAACACAAACGGCCTACAAAGTCAAAGCTGGCCATTATAGAAAGGTACCAGAACTCCCAGCGCATCACATCCCACCACACACAGGGCAAAGAGTTCAAGTCCCAAATTCCCCTTCGATCCCCAGTCTGACCGAGAATCCAGGAGATACACCAGACAAACGAGTCCCACAGGGCCTACCCCGCAACCCTATACAGTATGCGTGTGTGTGTGTATGTGTGTGGATGTGTGTTTATACAGGTGCTAAGTAATTATAATTAAACATCAACATCTAGAAATTTCTGCACAGCGGGTTTACACCGAACACCGTCAGCATATCAATGGAATACAGAAGCACTTTGCTATGGAAAGCAGCCCTAATCAGCCTCTTCAGGCAACACACAAGAGGAGCTGTTGAATGACATTAGGGCTCAATTTCCAACAATCATTATCTTATTACTCTGAGGAGGCAAAACAGCAAAACACGATCTAATTTCCTTTCCATGCAGGGAATGAAACAATGCAAGCTGATACAATGAGTCTCCCTCTGTAGTCTACGTTTCTAATGTGTATTGATTAAACTGGTTCCGCAGTGAACGATAACTCGGACTGAGCTTTTCCCCCAAGGTAATAACAGGTCCTGACAAGGGCACATTGGTGCGGGAAAATCATGTATACGGAAGTAGCGTCTTGTAACAGCCAAAAATGAAGAAAAATGTGTTTCAAAATTTAAACAATTAAGATTATCTAGCAGTGATATACTCTGGCATCAATACTTTAAGAAGACATTAATATTTTACCAAAACAACATGATTTTTTTCTTTTTTTGAAAGAATTGTCTTCTTTAGACAAATCAATTTCATTTATAATCAGATCCCAGCGATCAAAATATTAAAATGCTTACATCAACATCAAATAGAGAACGTTTGCACATAATGTATGAGAGTGGAAAGAGTTTTCATGACTTAATTAGGAAATTAGATTTAAATGACCTAATGAAGGCAGAATGCAAACAGAAAAGAACTGACTTAGTTACTCAAAGATTATTTCTCGACTGATGTTAGCAAGAACAGAGATGAGTCTCAAGTTTAAACTTTTACTTTTAGCTCAGGTGATGAGACTGTTGGATAAGGATGAGTTATAATCAAAGTAATAACTAATTTTCCACTGGAAATTCACTCACTCACTCATCGTCTATACTGCTTTATCCTGTGTACAGTGTCATGGGAGGTCTGGGCCTATGCCAGGAAAGTTAGGACACAAGGTGGGGGCCAATTAGTATAAACTGCATGACTTTGGACTGTGGGAGGAAACCAGAGTACCTGGAGGAAACCCACCAAGCACGGGGAGAACATGCAAACTCATACAAATGGAATTAAACCTGAGGCAGGAATTAAACCTGGACCCTGGAGGTGCAAGGCGACAGTGCTAACCAACGTTATATTGCAAAGTATCGTGATTCAATAAATGCCCTGTATATCACATGTTTTCCAGATTTTCTTACAATCATAACCATTTTAACATGGGGCGCCATCAGTCAATTCCAGGGGCATCATCAGCCGAGATGAAGTAGGGCATATTCTGATCATCAGGCATGGGATCTAAGGATCTGATTGTTTCGTCTACCAAACACTCACTAAATTTCGACTCATTTTAGATCTAAGCATCAGCAAACAGTGACCTGTATCCATCAATATCCATCCGCAATACTTACATTTACATTTAGCAGACGCTCTTATCCAGAGCGACTTACAATTTTATCTAATTATACATCTGAGCAGTTGAGGGTTAAGGGCCTTGCTCAAGGGCCCAACAGTAGCAACTTGGTGGTTGTGGGGTTTGAACCTGGGACCTTCCGAACCGTAGTCCAACCGTAGTCCTTAACCACTGAGTTACCCCTGGCCTACTTGAGGTCTACATCCACCAAAGTGAAAAGCACTACTGAAAAGAAACCTGTGTAATTAATTATGTTACAAGGAGCCAGTGTTAGGTGGACATCCTATAGCAACGCTTGCCATCAAGGGCACTGAAGGCATGTGGCACGATTCCATCTCCTCTGGAACTCATCAGCAATGATATGCCATTCATCTAGTGCTGTTGGACTTCATCTTTATATTTTCCAACAATTGCCTGGCACTCTTCAAGAATAAACAGTAATGGTCTTGCGGCCAACTCTGAAGGCATACTGCCGGGCTGGATACGTGTCACCAGATGCTAAGTGGCACAAAGTCTCAGGCCTGGCTCCAGCGCATTACTGTAGTGAGTGTCCATCATCTGACATCTAGAACCAACTCTATTTGGCTGTTTGTCAAACATCTCAGGAGACATCCCCAGAAAATTTTAGAATGACTGTTGATTTTCCATTCTTAACTCTGCCATCTGCAGTCGGTCATAATGATCAAATCCTATGTTATCTACAGGACAAGGATGCACCCAGCAATACCTAGGATGTGTTCTATTCTTTCTCCTTTGTCTCCTTCGCATCAACACCCACGCAGATTGTGCATCAAGTAGCACCTGTTGTCTGGGAACCTCCTGATTGTATTTTGTTCATAGCCTTGGTTGAAACAAAGTGATGGCGTGAGCAATTGGATCCAGTAGTTATACTAAATTCTCTGAATGTGACATAGACATACTGATAACCTGCTGTCAACGTGCTAAGCACCAAAAGAACATGATATGACTGTGGTCTTCTACAACGTCGCATGTCCCTACTATGGTCATAGCACAAGGCTGAAGAGGTTGTTGATAGAACTCCATTGACCTAGCAACAAACCAAGGACATTCCAAAGACAACTCAGTCAGGACATCTTCCAAACATTCCCAACTGCACCATGCTTGTAGAACATCAAAGAAGTCAAAGAGGTGCTAGTTACAATACATTGTTAACTGGTCTATGTCATCATTACATCCTTATACCCCTATCTCATCTACGCGGTTTCGCGCGGTGGCCATAAATACGGTTCATCATGACTCACCGTGAGTTTTGGCGCTGTGATTACGTTTCCATCTTTCCGCGCGAAAAATTAAGTATGTTTAATTTATTTGGCGGCCCTTGCGGAAACTCGTGTACCTTGCAGAACTTTGCCGAACGTCGGCGGGCAATCGCGGTGACTCACTGTGCCGAGTCAAACCACATAGGTGAGGTAGGGTATTATTAAATTCTTCCTTCATCTTGCTTCCATTCCATCCTTTTAGTACAGGTATGTCCAAAAAAGGGCTCCCAACCGGTTTCTAATGAATTCTTATAAAGTTGCATTCATCCAATTTTTTGAGTACGTAGTGGAAATAAGGCTCACATGATGGGGTTTCAGTTGTAGCTATAATCAATTTGGTCCTGGGGATTCACACTGGTATTGTATTTGAAAACTTAATTTATAGTTTAGTTCACCTAGTAAATGATACGAACTAATCTGTATGAATATGTTGTTTCTACCTCTTACCAGACCGGAAACAAAGAGTCTGGAACAAGCTGAAATAGAAACATAGCTTGCATTCCCTTTATCATGCCACACTTTCACATATCCTCCATTTATTCATTTCATTCATTCATTCATTTTCTATACCGCTTAATCCTATGATCAGGGTCGCGTGGGACCTGGAGCCTATCCCAGGAGACTTCGGGCACTAGGCGGGGTACACCCTGGACAGGGTGCCAAATCCTCCATTTAATCACCCTGTAAAATTAATGAGTTTATTCAGGGTGGGTTTGGCAAAAACAGCATTTATGCTTTTAATCAGGATTAACAGTGGCATGAGCTCCTGCACTGATGCTTTATTAATCGCCCTCTCCTATGCTTCATTACACCCCAACTCTGGCACTTCTCCTTTTTCCCCACCCAAAAACAGAAATTCATATAAGACAACTGAAAGGAAGACATGGTTTTGCACTTAAATGCCTATTAAACGCTAAGAATCTCTCTGGGATTCAAGGCTGTTACTTTTGCTCGTGCACATTTTTAATGGGCCTT
Organism: Platyallabes tihoni; assembly: GCA_030068045.1. Classification (NCBI taxonomy): domain Eukaryota; kingdom Metazoa; phylum Chordata; class Actinopteri; order Siluriformes; family Clariidae; genus Platyallabes; species Platyallabes tihoni. The sequence continues at coordinate 22,393,905 of JAQQZS010000003.1, read as the reverse complement.
GAAACATGCACTGTAGTGATTTAGTGTACAAGCAGTCATAATTGCAAAAGTCAAATAGCAACATGCAGTAAAATACTGTATCTAGTTGCAAAAAAAGGAAAAGAACCTTGGCTGGTCTGATAAACAGGAAGTAAGGCATGAGTCAGACCCTGCAAAACTATTTTCCTTGACTGTTAAAAGGTACTGCTAATTACATTCTTTATTAAGGAGGTTCGGTCCAACATTTACAAATCAAACCTTTTTCCCTTCCCAGTACTGTATATCACTGTTGTTGAGTCTATGCATTCTCAGCTCCATTTCTTTTGAGCATTAGAGGACTCTCGTTAATCTGGTGTTTTTTTTTTAAAGTTAAAATCTAATGATGTTTTCCCAATGAGAGCTGCGTACATTTACATTTACCTTTGAATGTATTAGAGACCTGCTATTTCAGACATGTCTGTATTAGATGTTTATTTATTTACACATAAAACCACAATATATTTATGAACAAATTTCAAAATGTATTACTGTATGTATTAGATATCTCTGTCTGACTGTTAATAACTTGCATTCCCACCTGCTTGAGAGTAATTTCATGAAATTCACTAGGTCACCAGGGGAATATTCTTGAATTAAGTGCACTTAAATCAACAAAATTCCTTTAATTACATTAAATTAGCTATTGAACTACTTGTCCCGACGGACGAGTGCCTTTCACTTGTTTTAACAACAGTCAATGGCAGGATAGTGCAGGTGTAGAGTTTTAATAAAATGTATGAATGAGCACATTGTCCAAAGCAGACATGTACAGTACCAGTACACTATATGGACAAAAGTATTAGGCTAACTTTGTAGCAACAGTTTGGGGGAAATCCCTTTTTTATTCCAACATGACAAAGCGAGGACTATAAAGACATGGTTTGATGAGTTCAGTGTAGAAGAACTTGACCGGCCCAAACATAGAGCCCTGACCTTAACTCCTTCGAGCACCTTTGGGATGAACTGGAATGGAGATTGCAAGACAGGCCTTCTCATCCAACAGCAGTGCCTGACCTCATAAATGCTCTACAGAATAAATGGGCACAGATACCAAAAACTGAAACACCCCAAAATCTTGTGGACAGCCTTCCAAGAAGAGTGGAAGCTGTTATCGCTGCAAAAGGAGGATCATCTCCATATTGAAATATATGTATTTGGATAGAATGTTTTTCTTAGGTATGGCCACATGCTTTTGTCCATGTATTATATAATAATTCCAATACAAAAATGGAAACTCTGAATTTTTAAAATTGCATAAACAAATCGTAGACATACACCATGCTTTACCACCACTGATTATCAGCTCAGGTTATGGAGCACCACAAGTCCTCCCTGTTTTAGTTTTTTAGCTGGATATGGAAGGTAGTGCCATATAGTGATGGGTCGTTCATGAATGATTCGTTCTTTTTGAATGAGTTTTTAATGTGACTCAGAAGAACGAGTCGTCTCGGAGAGTGATTCTTTCATTTACTACTGGCCGCGCATGCACAAAGCATCGCAAAACCTCCGTAGGTTATGTACAAGAAACAGAAATAGATTTTCCTTTGAGTCTTTTGGTCCTAATCGCTCGTTCTATTGTCATGTGACTCCCATATACACAATGCGATTCAAAAGAACGAACGACTCGGACCAAAAGATATGAGAGGTGAGCTACTCATTCTGTTTATCACAATATGTCCTTAACTGCATTGTAATATTTTAATTATTGGAACTAAAGACAAAATGTGTGTATGTAGACGTGTTGGGGGTCTGTTTAATGAAAATGTAACATTTTATTTTATTTCTGATCAAAAGAACGAAATGAAGTAAATGACCCCAAAAAAAGATTCGTTTATTTTGATGAACGAGATTCAAAGAACCAAGTCACTAAAATGATTCAAACTTCCCATCACTAGTGCCATACCAAAACAAACCAGCATTGAACTAACAGTGACTATAGGTTATGATCGAACCTCCGATGCTAAACTGTCGGACCACCTCCCGCCCAATAGTAGCTCCTGTCCCCCTGGCAACCCTTTTATCACACTAAATATACGGCTACTACATTATTCACACTTTTCCTTGAGAGTTTCATAATGCCAGTGTTATGCAAGTCAAGTAGATCAGTATCTTCGCTCTACATTTTCCATCATTTGGGGTTATAGAAGTACTCCGCATCTCCAAAACTATTCACACTCTTCACACGAAAGTCGAAAATAAAAAAACCAAGCATTTTATTGACACCAAAACCCAGATCTGGAAGCAGAAGTGAATCTACTGTATGTCAAATTTCATGCTGCATTAAATGAATGAACAAATGCTAGACTTCTAAAGATGAGACTTGATTCGATACAACCATCAGTAAATGATTTATTTTTTTTTATTAATTTGAGTGATTAACATGAGTATAGCACATTCCTGTGTACAGTGGCCTCTGGAAACATGTACTGTAGCTCTGACGCAGAATGGAAGCTCCTGATATCTGTGTCATATAAATCTTTTACAGCTATGTAATCTGCATGGGAGCAGAAATAACACTCTATACAAGTGGGTGGAAAACTAGGCATTAATGGGCTGCTTCAAGTAATGCTGGAATTGCCTTCACGCTGGATGCCAGAGAGATGTCAAGTTGTCACACTGAGGCAGACATGAGCAGTGCAGTCTCTGGATAAACAAATCAGTCTAGGGAAGATAAAAACTGTAAACAAACGTACACTCTCGGTCTCCTTTGCAGATTTTTTTTTTTGACATCTTTTCAAATACTTGTCAGCAGCAGCCAACAAAACTGTGCAGATCTATACGTATTCTATAGGGAATAGAAACAAACATTCCCATATGCATGCTAATGAAAAAAAATCCTCAGCACAGACCTGAACCAGCCCCTTTTTGTTCATCACGTCTAAGATACATTTTTTTTTCAAAACTTCAAATGTACTAACAGTGTTTTTGCACATTTAAAACCCTTATTATGTTATCAAAATAAACAGACTGCATGTACATTTACAAATAGATAAAGAGATGAGAGTAGAAAAGTTACAGCATATACACAGTCTGATGAGTTCGGTGTGGAAGAACTTGACCGGCCCAAACATAGAGCCCTGACCTCAACCACATCGAGCACCTTTGGGATGAACTGGAAATCTAGATTGCGAGCCAGGCCTTTTCATCCAACATCAGTGTCTGACCTCATAAATGCTCTACAGAATGAATGGGCAGGAATTCCCACAGAAACAAGGCCAAATCTTGTGGACAGCCTTCCAAGAAGAGTAGAAGCTGTTAAAGCTGCAAAAGGGGGAACGACTCCATATTGAAGATTATGTATTTGGATACAATGTCATTGCAGGTTTGGCTAAATACATTTGTTCAAATAATGTATACTCAGTGTAACTCATCATTTTGTTTATTATGAGCTATATCCTGGTCTGACTTGTGGAGATCCGGAGACTTTCTTGGAATGAGGAAGGAACACACTCTGGATGGGACACCAGTCTATTGTAGGACACCATGAACACAAACATTTGAGTATTCATTCACACATACAGTACTGTAGGGGCGATATAGAGTATCCAATATAATGTACCTACTGTAACAGCACGTTTTTGGAGATCGGAAGAAAGTGGGGAATTCAAAGGAAACCCATATGGACAAAGGTGAGAGAGCAAAACTTCAGAGAGCGAGTAACCCAAGCTCGGGATAGAACTGGAGATCAGCTGCTCCACCATGGTGCCATATAATTGAACTTTAGAAATATTTCTAAGATGTTGTGTTAATTGGGATTTGTGTTCATAAGGTCAACAACAGGTCTTGCAACCAACAGTTTAGCAATCACCTCGTTCTTACAGTAGGACAAGAAAGCGTTTGAGTTAAATATACCATAATGCCACAAATTCTCTACAAATACAATGTACCTGTCTAGCCTTCTTGTGCTCTAGCCTATGCACAAATCTCCCATCCATCTAGGAACCTCTATAGTCCAACTAGGAACCGTGGAGGCCAATGGTGACTATTGGATTTGTTTACATTTTAAGATCAACATTCACACACATTTACACACAATGGGCAATTTGGGAACGCCAATGAGCCTAACCTGCATTATTTTGTACTGTGGGAGGAAACCGGAGTACTCAGAGGAAGCACATGGAGAACATGCACATAGACCCTGCAACTAGAATCAAACCTGGACCCTGGAGCTACAAGGCGACAGCGCTAACCACTAAGCCACCGTGCCACCAGCCTGTGCATCACTAGCACATACTGTATACTCTACTGTACAAAGTCCAATTTTTATGCTCCCTACCCAACTAAAGCCTTGTTTTTGATTAGCCTCAGCAACAATTGGACTCCTTTTATTCCTTGACGTTCACCTCCTCAATCCGCTACATACATCTTAACAAGCAGCAGTGCAGTAGAAAGCTCACGCTGCCTCAGTCTCACACACATGAGAGTCAAACAGATGTGTCACCATTCTCGCTATGGCTGTCTCTGTTCTTCTGTGCCAAACAAATCAGTTGCTGATGGGAGTCACTGGAGGCGTTCCGGTTAGGATTGCACTGTATGTGATTAGCGGCATTTAGGAATCAGACACTACCAAGAACACAGCCAAATTCTGAACAAAAAGCTGAGAGTTGGAATGTGTATTACAACACCTACAGCTCAGATATGCTCTCAACATAAGCGACTCAAATTTGTGACATCACTTTAGTTAAACCCAAACTTTACAACGGCTTTCTTGGCCGGAGAGCCGTTATTTACCTTATGGTTTAATGGTATCAAAGAACATATCTGCATAAATTGTAAATCTCTGACTGTCTGTGTCCAGATCGTTGTTATTTTAAATTGGTATCTCTGCATAAATTGTTATCTCTGACTGCTTTTGGAGGAGCAGACATTTTAGACAGAAAATAACTGAGCAAAAGTGGTTTAATGGTTAGCATCTCCTTGCAACTCCAGGGTCCGGGTTCTGCGTGCATGGAGTTTGCATGTTCTTTCCGGTTCTTGGTGGGTTTCCTCCGTGTGCTTGGGTTTACTCCCACTGTCCAAAGACACGCAGATTAGGCTAACTGTTGTTCCCAAACTGGAACACTGTACCATGCCTCGTGCCCTAAATCTCCTGGGATAGGCTCCAGACCCCCCCTGTGATCCTGTACACAGTATAAACCAAAGTAGATGATGATGGAGTGAGTGGGTGAATAACTGAGCAGAATGGAGCTTTTTTCATCTATGCACTGTTGGATAGAACATGTTAATCAGAACCAATCAGACTTCAATCAACACCACAATGAAACTACACGGGATCCTGATATTTCTCTAAGTAATAGAACTGGTTCAAAGCAGCAACTCTGCAATGTGTTAAGTCAGAATAGAAACTAAGTACACAGCAATATACCAGCAGCGTCTGTCTTCAGCGATTCTGCTGTCAGTCTGTCTATAACCCAATCCATCATTCCTCAACACAGGGACACTCTGGAATGACAGAGTCCCTTCATCTACCGTACATGTTCCTGTAAAGTGGCAGCACTGGCTGGTTATGGCATGACCGCTGGGATTATTATTTTTTTTTTTTTTTGCTGGAATGACCAAAGAGAAAGACAGACAGAGTGCTTACTCCAGAGACAGCAAGTCAAACTCGCACTCTCGGGCAGAGAACAGGCTCCCAGGAACTGAATTCCGGCCTGCAAAGCAGATTCTGAAAGCTTACAAAGCTATTAAAGGGAGGAAGATAGCAAGAGGATGGAGATGTGGGATTTATCAATGTCTGAATCTTTCATCAAGCAGACGCTTGGTCCTTAGAGTTCCAATCCCTGCACACTTAAATAACTAATCGATGCATGACTTTCTAACAACACAATAAACAATCAAGCTGTCACCAAACACATCTACAGCTTTAGATGCAAAACTGGCCTAAGGTTTTTGTTTTTTGATTCTGTTAAGAGAGGCACCAAAATTTTCACACATTGGTACTCTCTCCCATCATGCACCATCCACCCCCTGGCAAAGGGTCAAGTCTAACGCACCCTCATTCCAAGATGCATGAAGTCAGTCAACCACATCTTTTTTGTAAGACTGTTCATGCTGTACAACGCTGCACAGCTCACAGACCCAGATGATTGACTAAGACATACATACACTACTAAATCAGTTAAGTATTTCACTCTCAATCATCAAAAGTAAGACACAGCATCTTGATCAGAGACACTTCTTATAACAATAACCATTTATTTTATAAAGTTGATGTATAAATTCTCCAGAAGCTACAGTAAAACTGTTGTTCTAGCAGTTCTTTTGCCAGGAATAACGTTTATTACAGATTTATTTCTTTTCACGCACTTGATGCATTTTCCAAAATTATGGAGAGAGTAGGCGCATCCACACAACTTCCATACTTGCACTTCCAAGAAGCGATATCCAAACAATTTATATTGTTTTCTAAGATTCTATGTTATTGTTGTTCTTTTCATAGGTAAGGTGGTTGAGAACACGCCCACCAAGGTGTCACATAGATCGCACAAATTTGAAATCGCACGGATGTGATGAGACCAATAAATGGAAGGTTAGCCGTTTCGGATTGCCACCATCGCTCTGAAACACATCATTCTGGAAAACAATATCCAATTCCACCCGTAAAAAAAAAAAAAAAAATCATGAACTTTAAAAATCTCTAACATATGTGACCGAGGTTATTTCCTCACTCCATGTGCCACCAAAAAACACTTATTTATTTCTTTAACTGACAAGGCACCAAACTTCTTTTGCCATTGTGGTGTTTTTGATTTACTGTACCTGTTACTTTATTTAAGCTGATTAAAAGGTCGGCCTACTACGATTTTGCTACTACAGGGTGAGTAAAAATTAACTAGGCAATATTTCATGGCTATAGAACTTGTACAGTAGTATCACTTGACTGGAGCCATGATGAAAACTGTCCCTAAATAGACGATACTAAATAGGATTTCATATTTCCCGCGTCGTTTGTTTCCCTCGAAACAAAGATGGCCGGACGCGCGAAGATTGCAGCATGCTACAGTATGAAGTGTGGAATCGTTCTTGTGCAGAGATGGTGGCGTACAGTGAAAGGGAGGATTGCGACACAACGTCTGGAGACAATAAAAAAATGTCATGCGAAGCTGATGACCACAGGATGGTGAACCATTCAAGAAGAAGTGACCGGTGCCTACATCGAAATTCAAAGATTTGCTTTCGATTTCCTGTGTAATTTGCATTAGTGATGGGTCGTTCATGAACGCTTCGTTCTTTTTGAAGGAATCTTTAACGTGACTCAGAAGAACGAGTCGTCTCGGAGAGTGATTCGTTCATTTTCTACTGGACGCGTATGCGCAAATAATCGCAAAACCTCAGTAGGTTATGTACAGGAAACAGTATTGAGCGATTTTTTCTTAATGACTCTTCTACTTTGAGTTGTTCGTTCTTTTGTCACGTGACTCCCATAGACGCTATGTGGTGCAGTAGATTCAAGAGAATGAACGACTCAGACTAGAAGATATGAGAGGTGAGCTACTCATTCTGTTTATTATAATATGTCTTTAGCTGCATTGTAATATTTTCATTACTGGAACTATAGCCAAATTTGTGTATGTAGACGTGTTGGGAGTCTGTTTATTGAAAATGCAGCATTTTATTTTATTTCTTATCAAAAGAACGAAATGAACTAAATGACTCAAAAAAAGATTCATTCATTTTGATGAACAAGATTCCAAGAACCGAGTCACTAAAATGATTCAAATTTCCCATCACTAATTTGCATTAGAAATATGGACTTTAGTTCCAATTTTGCCTACCAAAAATGCCTAGTCACTTTTCACCAACCCTGTAGTTCAGAAGACTTGCACCAGGTGTTTAGGAGAATTACCTATGCTAATTGCATGCTATTCCTATGCTAATCATGTGTGCCTCCAATTTAAGATCAAGTGGGGTGTCATTCTGCTCACACGGGTAAAAGCAGACTGGGGTGGTTAAGAACGTAGGGTGCATCTGGCGTTGATGTCTCTTAGTTTTTTTATTTTCTCTAAACGGAAAATTTAAGAGGTTGCTGCCTGACACCTGGAGAAGGTCAGTGGTTAAGGCATTGAACTACTTTACTGGTCAAACCCCAGCACCACCAAGGTACCACTGTTGAACCCTTGAGCAAGACCTTTAACACTTCAGATGTATAATGCGATAAAACTAATATTGCTCTGGATAAGGGCAACCAATGTCGATTTCAAAATCGTAACACAACACATTTTACTGAAAATTTTTCTACAAGGATGCTATTTAAATTTTATTTAAATTTGAAGGTATTTCCATTTCTGTTCAATTACGTCCTTTAGACTGAATATAAACGAATCCTGAATACTATACAAATAAACTCGCTTTTCATGCTTGGATACTGCCTGCAGTGAGATGCATGCACATCGTGTCTTTCCTTGCTTAGTGTGGACCTTCACAGAGATCTGAAAGATAAGTATAACCTATACTTGCACAAAGATCTACAATCTGTACTTACAATTATGTGCTGAAAATCTTTACGATACATCTATGAGTCACAGACAGTGGAATGCGCAGGCTGCGAGACACAAACAATCTTCAAAAGTGCAGGAGGACAAACACAAAAGTGCAGGGAAGACATTTTCAAGACATTAATAGAAAGGAAAAAAAATCTATCTTTTCCCTTTTATTTATTTATTTTTTTTGTCGCACATGCTGTTCCTGCTCCTCGCTGTTGCATTGTATGACAGAATCAGGGCCAATCATTTTCACAGAAGAAGGCAAAATGTAAAAAAAGAGAAAAGCATCCGTCTTGCTTCTCCTCCTCTGCTTTTCACACTTTCACAAGCATACCTCTGAGATAGTCTCTTTCTGCACTAAAAGCTATTTCTCCCTGTCATTAGCAAAGTCTACTGGTGAGAAGGTAGCTATCAGGATATATCTGTCCTGTGTTGGAGGTGGACATGGCCGTGTTGCTGGGACGTCAGTCTTGCTGTATAGCTGGTCCATAGAAACAGTACTGAGATGAAAGAACAGAGGAGAATCACAGCAATCGGACATTTAGCTAGACTTCAGTAATGGCCAATAAAGTTCAAAGAATGTCGAGTATTTTAGTCTAATTGAAACCATTAAGCAAATTAATTGACGAACATTAATAGATAATAGTTCATGTGGGATTTCTGGGGAAAGCCTTAGCTCAAAGTTGTAATGACATTATTAACGTGTCTGATTTCTTGAGCGTTGGGTTAAAAAATAGAAAAGAATTTTTTTTTTAAGGTCATTATAATAGATTCTATTATAATGGGGTGTTCAAGTCAAACCGGGACTTTTGATTGAGCGGTAAAAACTCAGATTTCATTTCTCTATGTAACCCCCGATACACTAATACACTGCTAGCTTCACTTCTAAAATGCCGGCCTCCCAGGAACTCCTTTAATGGCTCAAAGATGTAGAAATGGCTTGGAGTGAGACTTGAGTTCCTGTAATGTGTAAGCGGTGTTGGTGAATGATTGTGTGCCCAGCTGGCATTTTAACGTGGAGTCAGCGTTGAATCAACGTCAGGTGTCAGTGTTGGATAAACGTTGGATTTTGTTTAGATTTTGCAAATCTAAT
>JAQQZS010000003.1:22350472-22364494 GCA_030068045.1 Platyallabes tihoni | reverse complement strand
TCGGGCACTAGGCGGGGTACACCCTGGACAGGGTGCCAATCCATCGCAGGGCACACACACATACACACACACCCAATATATATATATATATATATACTGTATAGTGGTCAAAACACACAATAGCTGTATTTACATACAGCCTAATGCTCTAATTGTGCTTTGTGCGGGCTGGATTACGATAGCCTGAAAATCAGACATTTTCTTAATAAGTTTGTGTAACTCTGAGTATCTTGACCCAATAATGGGTGGATTATTCCTAGTGAATGATAATGTACAGTACTACAGATTACGATGGGTACTGTCCCCTCCCCAAACGCACCACTTAGATGACACGTCTCTAATTTGTAATCACTTTTTGCTGCAGGAGGTTTTCTGGACAGATTACTCCGTGCTTGGATGTGACTGTTCAGGGACATAAGTAGAACTAAATCTTAATAGCTCTCTTATGTCTGTGCCGTATGCCTCTGTTTGAGCCGGCTGAGCCAAGGCTCCCCAGAGAGCAGCGGAAAGCTCGTGAGGTTGTTTAATTAAGGGAAATCATTGCCCGGCCGAGTGATCTGGAAGGCATTACTTAACGGGGAACTGAGCTAGATAGGCCTGATGAATTCTGCTCTCGGTCCTTTAATTGACCTCAAGCTCAGGGAAGCTAAGCTGAAAGAGCCCATCTTTAGTCCCATTGCAGAAATAAAAGATATTTAGACATAAATGAGCACACCACACATAAACACACACACACACACACACACACACATAGAGCGAGAGAGGCAAATGCTATTAAACTGAGATTAGACAGTATTTTACTCCCTCAGCCAGCAGAGCCGATTGAGAAATCAGCCACAATTTGCACCCCCTCTCCGAGCAGCCACATCTTTTGATCCGTCTCCCTGGCGGCACTAAGTCTGAATAATGATGGAGCCCACCTTTGCAAAACGGAGTGGAAGGGCATTAAAAGAACAAGTGGTAGATGAATGAGAGTCCCCAACCACAACCCTGCACAGGCGTGGGCCAGGACCTGATGATAAATAACATTGTGACAGAGAGGCCAAGACACCTGGCAGTGGCGCAGGAGCTGCTCAACAGGATTAAACTGCCGGGGAAAAGACCAAGCCAGTGCGGACAGACCCTTTCCTTAATCTCGATGGAGACGGAATTCTCGGTGTCGGAATACGAGCCATGTACAGTAACTACGGTACAGAAAGTGTCCTGCATCAAGTCGTGCGCCCAAATCAACCGCAATACAAATGCACTGACTTTAGAACTCTGACACTGACAATCTAAGGATGAGCGAGTGCTGCTCCTTTCTTAAGCATGCCGAGCCATGCTAACACACCGAGCGCAGCGGGAGACGAGCCCTGGAGCGCTCTGCATAATATGAGATGACACTTGACTGGGACACAGTCTGAAGTCATGCCATAATTAGCATAACCAGGCAGAAATGTTCAACAAGTCACTGTTCAGTGAAGCACAAAGAGGAGAAGATTTGAATCATGTCTCAGACCTGTTGCATTTCGGCTGTGTTGTGAAAAGATATTTGTGGGCACAAGAAAATGTTGTTTCGAGCTGATGAAGTGCGGATGTTTAGAACAAAGAGAAGCTGAAGAAGAAGTGAAGAAGTGCGGATCTGCTTAAAAACCTGATTTTTTTCCCTGTCTGCTGCACTCACTTATGGATTTTTGCTAACCGGTTATCTCTTGGACAGAATCCCCAGATAGTAAGCGGACTTGTTGAAGCTCCCAGACTCGGTTACTGCATTTGTGTGCGTGTGTGAGAGAAAAAGAGAGAGAAAGAGAGATTTGGACACGGAGCAGCAGGTTGTGCTCGTGGTGTGTCTTCTGGTGCATGACTTGGCATGCAATGAGTGTCTCACCTCAGGCTGGTCATTATCATTCAGTCTGAGCACAAGGATGGTGGAAGAGATCAGCTCCAGGAGGATAAGCCTAAAAAACACAATGGACCTGCTATAATTCTCAGATAAGGCTAACTCACTGACCTGCTAACTGCTGTTCCTTTATTAGTTCCTGTGTCTAGTAAGGATACATCAGTGTTGCCATCAGGTATCACACTTACAGCATGCTCATTTACTGATACTCATAAAAAACGCATATCAAAATCTCAAACCAGGTGACACCATTGTGTAAGCTTGGAGCATGATGACCTGCTAATGAACAAATGACGCAAAAAGGCAGCACTCGTTAGATCAGTTAAAAAATGTAATTGATATTTTTTTTATTCTTTGTTAGACGTAGACAGGGTGAACAGACGGTTCCTGGATTGTTCCAGCACGGCTCCCTCACCATTTTGCAGAGACATGACTTCCCATATGGTTTGCACTTAGTGGGACCAAAAGGACAAAATGACTCCAAACACACCTCTGGGTTATGTACAGTACAGTAAGAGCTATTACTATATAAGAAGAAGAGTGATAGAATGCAGCAACAGATGACCTGACCTCCACAATCACACAATATAAATCCAATTGAGATGGTTTGCAATGAGTTGGACCAAAGAGTGAAGGAAAAGCTGCCAACGAGTGCTCAACATCTCTGGGAACTCCTTCAAGATTGTTGCAAAACCATTCCAGGTGACTAACCTCTTGATGCTAAGAGTTGTGCAAAGCTGAAATCAAAGCAAAAGCCTTGAAGAATCGAAAAAACATAAAACACATTCTGGGTTATTTAACACGTTGTTGTTGACTACATAATTCCATATTTGTCATAATTTTAATGTCTTCAGTATTAATATATAATGTTAAAAACAAAAAATAAATAAAAAACATTGAATAAGAAGGTGTGTTCAAACATTTGACTGAAAACCAGTTAATGTTATAAATAAAGAGGCGACTAGCCTATGTGCATAAATATGCAGTTTTTAAATTAATTATTAATTATTATTATTATTATTATTCCCAATTTTCTTACCCACCAGCCAACTGCTCTTTACCATACAACAGCATATATAAGTTCATCAACAGCACCATCAGCTTGTATCACTGTGACTGATGGGGAAGAGCAAGTATGGCAAGTTCGTAATGTTAATTAGTTAAACCTAAACTACTATTTTTAAAATAATGTTTATTATAATAAAAAAATGTAATCTGCAATTTATTGATGAATCCATAATTTCTGTTCTAAATGTGTCTATTATAAAAAAATAAATAAATAATGGTAAATAATGGTAAAAAAAAAAAGGGTAATTTAGGTTAAACTACCAATTTTTACCATTATTTATTATGTTTAAAATATGATTTTAAAAAATCAGCAATTTATTAATGAATCCATAATTTCTGTTCTTGTTGTGTCTCTTAAAAAGAATGATAAATAATAAATAATGGTAAATAATGATAAAAATTGGTAATTTAGGTTCAACAACCAATTTTTATCCCTCAGTTATCATTATTTATTATGATAAATAAAAATCTGTTTTTTTTAATCAGCAATTTATTAATAAATCCATAATTTCTGTTCTAAATGTGTCTATTATAAAAAATAAATAAATAATGGTAAATAATGGTAAAAAAAAAGGGTAATTTAGGTTAAACTACCAATTTTTACCATTATTTATTATGTTTAAAATATGATTAAAAAAAATCAGCAATTTATTAATGAATCCATAATTTCTGTTCTTGTTGTGTCTCTTAAAAAGAATGATAAATAATAAATAATGGTAAATAATGATAAAAATTGGTAATTTAGGTTCAACAACCAATTTTTATCCCTCAGTTATCATTATTTATTATGATAAATAAAAATCTGTTTTTTTTAATCAGCAATTTATTAATAAATCCATAATTTCTGTTCTAAATGTGTCTATTATAAAAAATAAATAAATAATGGTAAAATTGGTAATTTAGATTAAACTCATACAATTTCTTTACTATTATTTACCATTATTTATAATGGATATAAAAAAAGAGCAATTTATTAATAAATCCATAATTTCAGTTCTAAATGTGTCTATTATAAATTTGCTCACGTTACTCTCTGCCTTCCTGTCATAAAAGATTGCACAGAGTGCAAAAGCCACAGTTATTACAATGGAATTCAGTGCGAGAGAGCAAGGAATATGTCAGCAGGGTGTCACTGTAATGAACCGAATTTGCTTCACCTCGGTATGTCAGAGTTCCTCTGTAATACACTACAAATCTCATTACAGTAAACGGAAATTAAATTGCCTGGTTCTTGACCTTAACCTTTCAGCACTTCAAAAACGTGGGCCAATTAACAGGGAAGGACGGGTCCTGTCTGTGTCTACATTTGAAACGCTCTCCACCAGCATGCAGTATATACAGTACAGTATGGTGGTGAATTTGCCACCAGCTGTTTGAAGTGAAATTAAGATGAGAGCTGAGCTAAAGGGGGGGGGGGGGGTGGGGGATAACAGGGTCTGATAACGTGCTGGAATAAAGACAGCAGCTGTAGTTTTAAACTGCACGCATCTGAGGCTTAAGAGAATCATACAGCAGCTCAGGGCTCCTCTTCTGCCTTCCCAGCCTGTTTCCTCTAATGGTGATAATTTTGTGTCCATGTCAACTTTGAACGTAAATCCCGCGGAGGCTTAGATTAGCTGCCGACAACCAGAATGACGAGAGAGAATTGTGAAGGAGTTTCGAGATGCTGAATTTCTAGCCTCTTCAGATCAGTTTCGGATCAGAATCAGTTTAGATTTTTTCAAACTCTCTGTGCTATTACGGAAAGCAACCTCATTTAACTCACCTCCGTCTGAATACTGATTTATAAGGGAATCTTGATTCCTCCTTGTCTTGAAAAAAAGAAAAACGCTCAGGTGTTGAGGTAGAGTCGTTGGTGAACATGCTCTAATTACGGTCATTACACTAATTAAAATAATTACACCAATCAGCCTCCATAACAAGTATCTTTTACCTGATGTGAGCATTTAGGTCAGTATGTCAAGCAGCTGTTTTCATACGTACACTATAAGGATCTTCATATTGATTAAAACGTTAAGAAAAGATGTCAAGCACTCCAAAAATGTGATATAATTTAGTATATAATCAAATTTTAAGTATATACAGCAACACTGTGGCTAATATATTGCTATACAAATCATGTGGTCCGTATCAGACATATGATTAATTATATATGAACAGTTTGACAGCAAAATCCAATAAATGTGTCCTCTTTTTGGGGGAAATTTTTTTTTTTAAATACAAAACGCTACAGTATATACAGTAGCCTTCCATGTTTTAAGCAAATCATGACACATAACGAACACATTTTGACCACAAGTACTGTAGATGAGCTGTGACTAGCCAATCACATCATTTCTTTCTGTCACATGATCAGAGTAACGGATCTACAGAATAGTGGTATAAATGCATTTATTTGATTTTTGGAGAATTTGTTATTTCCATTGCATTCTCTCCAGCTGTAATAAATGGCAGGTATGTTTTGCTTAAGATCCATGATACATTCTGCAAAATATTGTAGGACATTATGTGATTTGGATGTTGTGCAAACACCATAGTATACAGTAGACCTAACAAAGCTATGAGGGATACTGTAGTGTAAGCAGTGCGGTAAATTTAGTGTGCCGTGCAACCTTGTGCTTCACTACGTCTCTTTTGTCCCCTATTATTTGCACTGGTTTTGTTGCATTTGAGAGAACTTTCAAAAGAAAATTAAGCTGAGAGATAACAACAATTTAAACATACATCTGCAAGAGAAATGTGATGCATGCGCTGGGTTGCTGTTGTGTTGTTTACTTTGATTGCATCTGCTCCTTCCCATTATGTTGTAGCCTAGGGGATGACTGTAGGATACACGGTTGGAGGATGCACAAACGGATGTTTAACGGTGCATACCTGTACTATATGGAGCCGTCGTTATGTACAGAAGTGAAACTAAAACTGGTAGAGAACAAGGCTGATGATGCTGTAGATTTAATTTTTTTGTATCTTCTTTATATTTGTCTTTATACTCAAAAAGGTTTTGTGTGCAACAAAACTCAACGGACAAACAAACAGCCTGATTTAGACATTATGACAAAACTGTTGGAGAAAACTGGAGGAATTATATCTTTTTTGCATAGTCATGCAAAATTCATAGTTTTATAACCCGAGCAGTTTTTCAGTTTGCAGTTCTTTCTACTTCATTAAAAAAGTATTAAAATTATTTAAAAAATTTAAATACACAAATGGAATTCTTGTTTTGGTGTCGATACACTAAAGTAGAATGAAAACCTTCAAAGTGCATTGATGTTTTATAAATACACCACTTTGTATCTTGATTTTGCATCAGTTGCTTTGTTCCTAAAGTTGTGTTTTCACATAATAACAAATAATTTCCAGTACCAACTAAATTACAGTTGGTGCAACCCAAAGAATTCAATAATTCAATAATTTTGCATCAGTTACATTGTCCCAATTCCTTTGGATGTATTTACATACTGTATTTTCAGTCTATTATCATTTATACAAAACTGCTGTCCAAACAATTGCAATCAAATAATATGAATGACATACAGTATTGACTGATAACCTAATAGTAATTAACTAGCTATCATGTTTATTCAGGCCCTTGCAGTAAGAATTACTACTGCACATCAGCCTACTCTGTATGTCTTTGGACTGTTGGAGGAAACTCACCAAGCATGAACTCAGACCCCAAGGCAGGAATCGAACCCTCAACCCTACGCCTGTGCGAGGCCAGGGTGCTAACCACTACATCACCATGCTGCCTCAGTTAGAAGTAGAATGAGAAATCGTGTGATGTTTATTGACCTTAAATGTTGACCTATTGACAAGAAAGGTTAAAGTTCCATCAGAAGTTGAAAAACCTTCATGAAAACCAATTTCTAATTTCTCACAAATGTAAAAAACATGCATCACTATAACACACAAATGAAATGCTACAAATAATAATACACAATAACTCCTAGTGGATGCTTGCTTTTTTTTTAAGTACATAAGACATAAGGTGTGTGTGTGTGTGTGTGTGTGTGTACAGTATGTCTTCCCTGACCTTGCACTGGACCAAATGTGTTAGTGCATGTGAGAAAGGAGCTGTGAGGCATTCAGATCCGAGCCTGCCAGCTATTACAATGTGTTGTATCAGTTACTGAGGTGGCAGACAGTCAGACCAGATATCCAACAGTGCTGAAGAAGGTGTCCAACAGTCATGCTATTGGGAGCGGATCGAGCTATCTTTCTCAGAGGTCTTTCCCACCGTAAAATGTTTAAGCCATTCAAATTAAATCAAGTAAAAGAACAATCCACTGATTCATTTCAATGCAGTATAAATTGTACTATTTACTATTCAAATATTTAGTATTCTAAATGTTTATAATGTTAATCTTAATGCTTAATTCTGCTAATGTTGCTAACGCTTAATACTCATATAGTATATGAAATATTATATGACATTTCTACATATTTCTACAAAAAGAAAGGTTTTGTCTATACATTAGACAGAACTCGCTCTTTTAATGATATCTTTATGTTTCATACATTATAGTGTTAATGCTGCTAATACTGTTAATGCTTCTATAGTATATGAAATATTATATGAAATTTCTACATCTAAAAAGTAAAAATTATATATTTTTTTATTTTCTATTCTTTATTTTTACACTTTATTGATTTGTGTATTCAATTACTTATTCATTTTTCTTAGTTTGTTATGTATGTACAATTATTCTCACCAGATACTCTTTCTAATCTTTTGTATCGTTGTTATAATTATTTAATAAAAAACAACTAGACTGTATGTAAAGATCAGATTATTTCAATGAAAATCAGACTGATGGACATGATGCGAAAATCCTGAATTTAGATAACGGGCAAAGTGCTACACACATGGACTGATGTTACAATCAATTCGTCAAAATAGTCAATCTATTAATGGGATAAGTGTTAAATATCGCCAAGTAAATTCCATAAAGTAACAGAGAATGCATGAGTGATGCATACAGATATGATATAAAATAGAATAAAGTAATATAATCCAATCAGCATGCAATACTGTATGTCAGAAACAGAACAGATGTGTGTCTACTGCCGGAGACAATATGCTGAGATTCCTGGACATATATAATCTTTTTTTTTTTTTGAGCACTCAAGGGATTTCCTCTTTCTCAGAAAGATACGGAGAGCCTTCTGTCAGGAGACAGGCAGTGAGAGCAAGAGAAACCAAAGAGATGGAAAGCGAGAGACAGAGAAAGACAGCTCCTCTCTTCTGCTTACTTTGCAACTCACAAAAGCATGTGATTGGCTTCCATGAATCATACTTCTACAAAATGAATCAACTCAGTCAATTTACTATATATATATATATATATATATATATATATATACAGTACACACTGCCTGGTCTAAAAAAGTGCACACTCTATGATATCAATCAGTCACCTTTAGCTGTGATTTCAGCACACAGTGTGGTGGCCAGTTCATGTGTGAAAACGGTTTTTCACGCTCCCAGAAACACGTTTACACAATTTGTGTGCTGGAATACATTACGCCTGTACAATCAGGGAAGAAAAAGTACATTGATGTGATACTACCCAGATCATTCAGTACATCCAGGTCATCAGCTGACTTCATTTTATTGCCACATAGTGTTAGTGCTAAGCCTAGACCTGAGAAACCGCAGATTATACAGTAACACTTCCAACAGTGGCCACTATACATGATTGGTGCATCGCTTCATGCGCTTCCATTCCTACCCTGACACGCCCATCGCTCCGGAAATAGAATCGATCTGAACTCATCAGATCACATGACCTTGTTCCATTGCTCCAATGTCCAATCATTATGCTCCCTGGTTTTCTTATGGACACACAGTTGTTTCGTCCCAATCCTGTAAGTTCTCATTGCAGTGTGTATTTATTTTTCACCTGCAATTTCGCCAAGTTTTTAAGTGATGTCCAGTCCTGATTTTTTCCCCCAACCACATTTCTTCCACAAAGTTGACAGTTCAGCACTGTCCTCGATGGTTTTGCTGTGTTAAACGAATCTTAACCCAGTTCCAGTCATTTAAAATCTACTTACAGTAGTTTTTGTTTTCTTTGCTTGATGCAGACCAATAATTTGACCCGTCTCAAATAGCAACTTTACAGTTTAAAAAATTCAGTTATATATTTATTTGTGCAAAATCAACCTAAAGCACATACTATTACAAAGAAATGAATTTAATATATCTTTGTAACTTTATTTAAAAAATGATAAATCGTCAAAACAATATACCACAAAGCTTTTACAGACCCTGCACCTCTCACTCACTCAATCATAACACTTCATCCTATATACAGGGTTAATGGGGCCTGGAGCCTATCCCAGGAGACTTATGGGGATCTATCCGATCTATCAAAGGGCACACACACATTCTACAGGCAATTAGGGAATGCCAATTAGGCTAAGCCGCATGTCTTTGGACTGTGGGAGGAAACCAGAGCACCCAAAGGAAACCCACCAAGAATGGGGAGAACATGCAAACTCTGTGCACACAGACCCCGAGGCGGGAATCGAACCCAGACATTTGGCAGACGCCCTAATCCAGAGCGACTTAAATTTACATTATACATCTGAGCAGTTGAGGGTTAAGTGCCTTGCTCAAGGGCCCAACAGTGACAACGTGGTGGCCGTGGGATTTGAACCTGAAACCTTCCGAACCACAGTCCAATGCCTTAACCACTAAGCTACCCCTGGTACTTATATGAGACTTATTTTCTTTGATTCTGCATAAATTCAGCATTATCTTATTTATTACGTCTTTAAGTATAAGTGCATTACTGCAGGAGATAAAACACTCTCTGGAGTACGATCGAGATGTTTCAAAGACTAATCAGGCGTAAAAATGTGGAGTGAATACTGAAGTATGAAACAGTACGAAATGATCAAGCGCTGCAATTTTAACACCATTATGCGAGACATTCATTCATTCATTCATTCATCTTCTATACCGCTTTATCCTTGATCAGGGTCGCGGGGGGCCTGGAGCCTATCCCAGGAGACTTTCGGGCACAAGGCAGGGTACACCCTGGACAGGGTGCCAATCCATCGCAGTTATGCGAGACAAGTTTAGTGAAATGAATAATTGATCATTAGGTCTGTTTTGCATGCCAGCTTATTTTGATTGCGAGGAGTGTCAGAGGATCTCGCCCTCGCCACCGCACAGTGACGGACGCGCCAAGACCGACGAGCGTCACTCCGAACGAACCTGCCGATGATGGCCAAAATGCAAATCTTTGGAGAAAATAATAAACTAGCTTAAAATGATACATTGTGTGTGTGTGTGTGTGTGTGTGTGTGTGTGTGTGTGTGTGCTGTTTAGCACTCAGCAAAGTGCTTCATGGTTGTCATCACTGCCCACGTCTCTCTCCCTTGTAAACATGCTGTGCGTCACTATGCTAAGCAGTAGGCGGACACAAATGCACAATTTTTACTTCAAAGGCCAAAAAGGGGGTCAGATATTCACACACACACACATATCTGTGCTTCAGTTACTATCCATTATGTAGGGACAAGCATTCTCATTACAAAGCCTTGCTTCACAACCGCTATGTAATTAACATGAAATATTTCTCACTCTGCAAACATCAACAATGGAAAATGTCGCTGATCACAATGCCATGTTCGCCGCCGCCGCTGCCGCCGCCGCCACCAAGTAGGGGAGTGCAATGTAATCTTGCTTTTAATTAATTGAATTATCAACACTGTTTTATCTTCCTCTTTCATTTCCTCACTGCTTTTCCCATTATAGATAAAGCATTAGATAAACAGACAGCCATCTTGTTTGCTAAAGCCGTGTCTGACGTCCGTCTGCGGCAGCCTATTAAACCCCATCCTTAATCAAAGGATCCTTCAGTATTGTTGAAATATGCTTTTGGCGCACTCCATTTCTATCAGCGGAAAAAAATAGACTTAAAAGCAAATCAGTAAGAAGTGATGCTGTAAGATAATGCTATTTATAATATCCTTTCTAATTCAACACACATACAAGAGAGAGAAAGAGAGAGAGAGAGAGAGAGAGAATATGGGCTGCTCCCATGAGTGTCCTCATTCTAACCAACTATTTTAATTATAGCAGAATTACTTTACGTAATCATCGACTTCATCCTGTCAGCAGATTAAATTTTAGATTTAAAATTTATTGTCTCTTAAATAGGACACTCATACATATGGATGCGAGTTGTGTTAATATCAATGAACTTTCAAACATGCTTTATGACTAAAACACTAAAACAGTACAGCCAGCAGCAACACACACACACACGGCCAAGTGATGAAATCTGACATTTTATATATATATATATATATACACGACAAAAAAAATTTATACACACATCAGAAAAAAAATTGTATAATGTACATGATGTATGATTGTAATATAATATTAATTAAAAAATATATCATCATATATATAGTATATATATATATATATAATGTATATATATATATAATGTATAGCAATAAAATTAGTATTAATTAGTATTATTATATTTTTTCTATATATATATATATATAGAGAGAGAGAGAGAGAGAGAGAATCAGTAAAAATCTAAAAATTTAAATACAAAAAAAATTATATATATATATATATATATATATATATATATATGTACACACTGTATATATTACTATTTATTACTATTTAATAATCTACTTTAAAATAAGATACTAATGCGCTATTTCCTCAATTTAAACAAACTCCTGCACCAATAGATATTAATTAGAAAAGCTAAACTGAATATTTTTACTGGGATTAATTCCTAATATCACAGCTGAAATAACAGCGCTGAAGTGTTGGTGAATTGTAATGCGCTGAAGTTGTTTTAAGATAAAACGTAATCATTATCCGATCTAATTTTTCAATTTCTCATCAGTGATTCCCTCTCTGATTACCGAACAGGGAGTGTATTTGGCTGATGATTAAGTACAACTTAGCGTAAACAAGGTGTACAATACTCAACCTTATGTAGTAGTACACAAACTCTTTTCCTGTCGTTGCAATAGTGTCTCAATCAGCATCATTACACATGGACTTGCATCCAGCTATCTTTACCCTTCTCCGTGTAGACAACCAATCTGACATAGAAAAACCCAGCCAGCCTTATGATGCAAACAGATGAGCTCTATTTACACATTGCTCTGGGCTCACCTGAACTTCTCCTTATTCCATCACTAAACTGTATTTCTGTGCCTTTTGCATCACACTGGCATCACACTGTCAGAGCTTAAGAGGGGAACAATAAAAGATCCCATAGAAGTGCCAAAATTTAGCATCATACCATTATACATATACAATATACAGTACTACAGAATTGTGCCAAAGTCTTAACTATTAAAGAGTGTTTGAGTACAGGTTTTTAAATTTGATGGTTTCTGTACGAATGAGTCGGAGAAAAAACACTTTATATTTCCCAATATAACTTTTTCAAACAAAAATGATGGGAACCAGTCTCACATCATCTCCTACTGTATACCGCTTTATCCTGTATTCAGGGTCGCGGGGGCCTGGAGCCTATCCCAGGAGGCTTAGGGCACAAGGCAGGGTACCAATCCATCGCAGGGCACACACACACTCAACCTAGTCTACATGTCTTTGGACGGAAACTCACCAAGCACGGAGAGAACATGCTCCGGACCCTGGAGGTGCAAGGCGACAGTGCTAACCACTACACCACTGTGCTGCCTTATGGGAAACAAAAGTTCCAAAAATGTTTGCAAGTTAATAAAGGAAGCAATCTATTACATAACACAGACAAAAAAACAGAATGCATGCTGGGTTTTGCATGCAAAAAAAAAGGAGTCAATGACTAAAGAGGAACTGTGGTAGATGCTTCAAGATGCGGAGTGAAACACACCAGCGAACGTCCTTATAGATCTGCACAAACTGCACCTGGGAATTACTTTCTTTTACTATTATTATTATTATTATTAAACCAGATTTTGACATATCGTAGTTTATTAATGTTCACCATTATTACAGCAAATTATACCAATAAGGTTTTAAATAAAAACTGAAGGTTTTATCAAGGCTATGTTTACTATTAATATTAACAGCTAGCTGGCAGGTCTTTGTCAAATGCCGCAGTACTTGGCAGGATATTGATGGGCCAAGAGTACTGGCAGGGTACAATGACTCACTTTGGGTCTTTTAGGGCATGTAAGTCACTGGCTGTTTTCTGAAGTGACAATCTCGGCTCACACCTTTGGAACTGCCACGGATCTGTCAGCTGTCCTGTGTGTCCAGGCTGATCGATTCCCCCTCGACGCCGCATAAATTACAGGACTCCCTGCTCAGTGCCGGATAATATAAAGCCCCAAGAGTGTGAGCAGATAGTAATTCTGATTGGCCGTAGTCAAGAGTCCTAATTAACATCGAAATGTATCAATGTGGAAACCAAAGACAATACAATTTTGCACATGTGTAAAGCAGTTTGGTTGGTCTTCTGGCAGGACTTGCTATATTTTCCAAAAGGACACTTGTGGACACTTGACCTGTATCCATACAGTACGTGGTCATTCCCCAAACTGTCACCACATAATTGAAAGCAAACAATTGTATAGAGTTATATGTTGGGGTTGTGCAGTATCCAATTTTTGATACCCTTCCCCAAATTGCCCCCAGCATGCAGCGTTACCTTCTGCCCACTGACGATGGTGGGGGGTTGGGGCAAGGATGTCTCGCTTGTCTAAGACCACATGGATGCTCACTCCCTATTGTCATCGCTCTTAACGGTAAGTGTGTTTTATGTTTTGTCAGTAAAACCTACTGTATGTTTGGCTTTAGATTAACCTGCTCTCAGGAAAAGTGGCTGTTTAAAGCATCCATGCTAATGTTTTTACTCACTAACTGAGTGCACCGGCATGCCATAACACACAAGTCTAAAACGCTCAAGACGACACCCAGACCTCTAACTGAACAGATTGCACTGAATTGCTTAACATCAACTCAGTTTTACACATGCTGTACACACGTACACACATTCTTCTATACCGCTTTATCCTGTATTCAGGGTCGCAGGGGGCCTGGAGCCTATCCCAGGAGGCTTTCGGGCACAAGG
>JAQQZS010000003.1:22319255-22335608 GCA_030068045.1 Platyallabes tihoni | reverse complement strand
CGAAGTCTCCTGGGATAGGCTCCAGGTCCCCCGCGACCCTGAACACAGGATTAAGCGGTATAGAAAATGAAAAAAAAAATGAATGAAAATAAATAGTCCCCACTCTTCAAGGACGGCCCTCTGTGCGTTACACTTGAGAGAGTCTGAGCCATACAGCAGAACTCCCTTCTGTCTGCAGATGCTTAACTGACTGAGCGGATTGTGTGCTGCACTGCAGTAGATTGGGTTTGGCCGGGGTCACAGTCCAGAAATGGCTGCTGGTAGACGATAGACACATTGTTTAATGGGAGTTTCTCTACGGCAGGCTTGGAGGGACGGGGGAGCGGGAGGGGGGTGACCGATTTCCCCCACGGCCTGAACTGCCCTAAGGCCCTAAGGCCTGGACATCCTCTGGCTGCTCAGCACTGAGACTCTAAAGCTTTCACCCCACAGCCCTGATCTGATCACAACACCACGTCAGCATCCCAACACCGAACAGCACAAAGTGATATCCAACTGGAATAGGATGAATTAAAGATCCTGACAAGTATGAATGTCTCTCTTACAACCTGAATCATCAGGCGAGATCCTCATCATGCATGAAATATCCTGCTCACATCATTAATGTTAATATGACAGCAAGGAAGCAATCTCATTCAAAGCCATGGTGTGGAAGAGTGATGGAACGAGCTACAATGTGATATATGGCTTCCTAAGAAGCCGAACGTACGTCACAGTTAAGCGCAAAAGGACAACAGAGAACATCGATTGTTTTCTAAGGTCGATGACATCGATCATAATAATGTTTATATATACGTACCCGCCTTTTTAGCGCGACTTGACATATTTTGTCCATGGTGCAATCAAGTAAATTGACAGCAGGTTTGGCTGGTATAGCGTTCACCTCTGTGCTCATTCCGGTTATAGACAGTAGCAATAAACCTGACATTATGAGCCATATGTTAAATGAATAAATTAAACATAAATTAAATTAAACTTGAGAAAAAGAAATGCTTTACTTCGAAATTCTGCAAAGTGCCTAAAAAAACCTCGGCAGCAACCTCATTTCCCCACTTGTCTATTAAAACCACTTACCATCACAAGTATGCTAATCACCAGCCTGATCATTTGTCATCATCTGTACCTTTTTCTCACTTGTTCATGCCTTAAGTCAATACTTTGGCTGGGTTTTCACTGACAGGGTCACATATATGCCGGACACTAGTGATGTGTCGTTCATGAACGCTTCGTTCTTTTTGAACAAATCTTTAACGTGACTCAGAAGAACGAGTAGTCTCGGAGACTGACTTCATTTTCTACTGGACGCACATGCGCAAATCATCGCAAAACCTCCGTAGGTTATGTACAGGAAACAGAATTGAGCGATTCTTTCTCAATGACTCTTCTAATCCGAGTCGTTCGTTCTTTTGTCACGTGACTCCCATAGACGCTATGCGGTGTAATAGATTCAAAACGACTCAGACTGGAAGATATGATGGTGAGCTACTCATTCTGTTTATTATAATATGTTCTTAGCTGCATTGTAATATTTTGATTACTGGAACTAAAGCCAAAATTTGTGTATTTAGATGTATGGGGGTAGTCTTATTGAAAATGCAACATTTTATTTTATTTCTGATCAAAAGAACGAAATGAACGAAATGACTCAAAAAAAGATTCGTTCATTTTGATGAACGAGATTCAGAGAACCGAGTCACTAAAATGATTCAAACTTCCCATCACTACCAGACACTACTCTTTATGAAAAAGATTTAATGGTACTCTGAATTCTTACAGGCAAAAAAAATAAAAAAACGAATGAGATGTATAACATCTAGGTTTGCAGTGCCCAATATTTCCTCGTTAACCCCAGCACCAGAAAGCGAGTATTTCAACAAAACAGCACATTAACACTTCAGAACAAGAGTACTGAAGCGCTCATTATGTGTGCGCAGTAATGTGAGTCACTGTCTGCATGTACAGGATGCTGATAAGAAGCCAGATGAGATTCTGCCATTTATGCTTCAGAAACACAAGTGGGGTAATGAACTCCTTGTCACACTTCATTTTAACTAAAAATAAATAAATTTAGCCTTTCTGAATCCGAATATACGGTAGAAAAGACAGATTAATTACATAAAGTAACCCAAAAACGTAAATAATGCACACAAGCCTGTCTATCTCACGCGCCATAATGCATACACACAGTTTGATAAGATGCATCGCCCTAACACCGAGTATTGAGTCCACAGCTCCCAGAAAACCGCCTAAGCACTTGACATCTGTGACTAGCTGTCAGACTGACACACTGCAGCCAGAACCAATCAATACAATTACACTGACGAATACGGGACACACACACAGGGATGACCTCTGACTCTTCATTGCGGGACCAATTCTAATATCAGCAAGGGCAGAGGTCAAAAACAGTCCTGGGCTTCAATACCTACAGTATCGATCCTTTGATGTTTAAAAAGGAGTGAAGCAGGACAAATCTGTCTGTTACAGGAAACTAGAAGGAAATGGCTCCTCTGGTTTTATTATTATTATTATTATTATTATTACTATTATTTTTATTATTATGTATTATTTATTTTTTATATTGTATATCCGGGATTTCTTATACTGTACACTCAGTCAGTGCTATCTATACATTATGCCACACTGTAATATTGTAGTATTGTTGGAAGTGTAAATTTTAACGCATTACATTTTTTTTACACAAATTAACCATATGACCAACTTTGACCCTAGTGGCTTCCCATATTCACAGCAACGCCGTGTGTGCTAATGGTGCATTTAACGCAGATAATAAAATGACTGGGGAAACATCATCCGGTGTGCTAGAGCTTTTATAGGTGTGTAGTGTTTTTTTTATAAGTTTCCTTATAAAAAGCTTCCAGATGGAAGTTGGGATGAAACCAAAGTTTCATACCTTGAAGGGGAAATATCTTTACAAAAATACATAAGGGCAGTGGTGGCTCAGTGTGTTAAAGTTATCGCCGGTTCGAGTCCCAGCTCCGCCAGGTTGCCGCTGTTGGGCCCTTGAGCAAGGCCCTTAACCCTGTCTGCTCCAGGGGCGCTGACTCTGCACTCTGACCCCTGCCTACTAACAAGAAGCTGGGGTATGCGAAGAATAAAGAATTTCACTGTGCAGTGATGTATGTGTGATGAATAAAGGCTGAACTGAATACATTAACTATAAGATATGGGAGTGGTGGCTAAGGCTCTAGGTTGGTGGTTTTTGGATCTGATGTTCAGGTTTTGAGCCCTGCTCTCCAACATTGCACATTTACAGCATAATACAGGTAAATCTGAGTATTTTAAAATTGTGATTAATCGCGATTACCCATTCAGGGTGTACCCACGTAGTTCCCCAAGCCCCCTTGGATAGGCTACAGGCTTTATACGACCCATCAAAGTAACAACCCCATTGAAATCATATTCTTGTAGGTAATCAATAAAAATCCAATTAGATTGTGAGACCACATAAAGTAGTACAGTCCCTAATTGAAATCCCACGTTCAATATCAGTAACACTGGGATACACAAATCATAGGATTAAGCGGTACAGAAAATGAATGAATGAATGGGATACACAACTGGGATTGTTCGGAGGACTACGCACCCCCAGAAGCATCAAAAAAAAACATCCCCTTCTTACAGAATAATAAGTACTGGCACCACATAGCTCGAATGCATTTGATTATGTGACTGGATTTCAAACGCTAGTAGGAAAGTGGTGTGCAGCTGCTCCCTGTAGGTGGACACTATCTGGCAAAGCTTCAAACTTCAAGTCATTACACGAGTGATCAAAGAGCTGAGCAGCTGGCCTCTAACACAATGTGAAGTGAACAGCGTGGGTTGACAAAGCTAATCAATGTGACTGCTCCACACTGCTTCATTAAAAGCCTATAAGGAACAGCACAGGGTGTACTGCACAGCCTGATCATCACACTCCTCAGTGTTTCATTCTCCTCTGAAACATGCAGAATTCTCGAACCTTGTTCATGATTAAAAGGAAAATAAAATCATTGCAAACACTGATATAATGTATATTAATATAAAAGAAAATTAGACAAACACACTAGTTAAGAATGTTTATATTCCCTGTAGTAAACTTTATATAAGCACAAATAATGCTCATGGTAATATACACGGTGTCCCAAAGTGTGCATTCTTAGACATTCAAGACATCAAATTAGATTTTTTTCTTTTTATTTCAGACCAAAGATGGCTTTGAAACTAAGAATAGAAGATCAAGTAGAAGTAGACCTAACACCACGCGAGAACTCTTTGAGGTCATCTGAAGTCAGCAGGTCAAAATCAGACCAGAACAATCGCTGCACTAAAGATAATGTAATTTATACTATGAAATATTTTTTCAAATATTTTTGGGTAAATATATATAAGTAAAAGGAAGGTGTTGTGTGTACACTGGTCAGAACTTTTGATGATATCATCGTATCACGTTTCATACATCGGAGGACCTGAAAGCAGTCTCAGAGAAATGTCTGTCTGTCTGTATGTCTGTCTGCAGCCAGCTTCTGTCACAGCATCACTCAAAACTGGCTGGACAGAATTTAATGAAACTTTGGCAGGTTTTTGGTATTTGCCTGAAGTTAAACCTGTACCATGAATGAAATAATAGTTGAGTAGAATTGAAGTTATAAGTAGTTATATGCCGGAGTAGAAACCGATGGTTTTGACATTGTACTGCGCATGTGGGCGCGTCTTAAATCAACCACTGGACAGAATTTATTGAAGCGTTTGCAGGACTGAACCATAAGTGAAATTAAAATCTTAAGGACAGTTATGTGTCGGATTTAATAATCTACTTTAAAATAAGCTACTTGTTGAATGTAAACAAACACCTGCACCAATTGATATTAACTAGAAAATCTAAACTGAATATTGATTATTGTATAAGTTTCTTTTAAGACTAAACTTAATCTTTATCTGATCTACTTTTTCGATTTCTCATCTGTGATTTAATCTCCGATTACTGAACAGGAAGTGTATTTAGCTGACGATGAAAGAAGTACAACTTAGTGTAAACAAGGCGTAAGATACTCAAATTAGATTTCTTTGCATTAATAAGTAATTTCTTATTAATTTCTATAAACTCTCTTTTTACTACTTTAGCTAGTAAAAACTAAAATCATCACTGTTTGCCGTCCTGTGGATGTAAAGAATGTTCATGATAAAGGAAATTTTACTAGAAATGTTTCAGGATTCTTTCCACTCCAAAATTTAGCAAAATCGTCCAAAGTAAAATATTAAATGTTGATTTAGAGAGTTTTTGTTTGTTTGTTTTTAATGATTTTAAGAGTCTCAGGAGCCATAATTATATAAATATATCAGAGAGGTTTGTATATTCTGGTTTCTCAGAAACATGACTGTGTTCATTTGTTTGTTTGTTTAATTGATTGATTGTTTGATTTTGCCTTACTAACATAAACAAACATGAAAGACGGGTGAGGGAACAACCGTAAACAGGAGCGAGCTTTGTTTCATGGCAATTCAAAAACATCAAATGTAACTTTACAATTTTCCTGTCTAAAACAGCCTGATGTCATCATTAATTTAAAAAATATCAAGTAATTGGTAAATCAATGTACTATATGTTACAGGGACACAGACTCAGACAAAAGGTGATATTCCTCAGGACCCAAACGGACTCGTCGAGAAGACGACTGGTGACGATGGAGACACAATGATGACGGAAACGGAGACGAGACGTGGAGTCGGGAAGCAATTAGCAATGGTGCTAGGTAAACAATACTACGTAGGGTGTGGAGTCTGTTTCCGTGTTTGTGGTCAGACGTTGAGTGCAGGGAAGTGAGGTGAATTTAAAGTGTGCGGGTAATGTGAATCAGGTGTGTGCTCAGAATTCGGGTGATTGGGAACGGAGATTGAGGGTGGAGTCTGGCGTTTCCGTGACACCATAAGAGAAACAACATATTTCAGTAGGAAACTTCGGGGTGGCATTGTGTCACACGCGCGGCGTATTTTCTTGTAATAGCACAAAGCTCGTTTATTCTCTACATTATTTCCAGCTGCAAATCACAGGTTTATATTCATGTTCTCATTCTGATACAATTTAGTTTCTTTAGTAAAAAGCATTCTGATTTATATGATGGAAGCTCCATTTCATTTAAAGATAACAATAAACTTATCATTTAACAGCAAATATCTGAAAAAAAAAAAATGTTGATGGTGAATTTGTGAAGGTTTCCCTCAGGCAAGGTTTCTTTAACATTTATGGGAAAAGTATGTTTTCTGGCATGAAAACATCTTTAAGACTTTCCAGTTTCTCAGTAACATGACAAGCTCTGTTTTTTTTTTTTTGTCTTTCTTTCTTTATTGGTTTCACCTTGTAACCTTAAGAAAAAAAGAATAGAGATTGGTGAGGGAACGATTGTTTATACTGAAGGTTATAAAATAACATCACATGGAAAAACTTTCTTCTTTTTTAAATACCTGCATTTCTTTCAATAAAAAGCATTCGCCATGGTTCATGATGTTGGCTTAGCACTGGTTAGCACTTGAACCTCACTCCTCCAGGGTCTGATTTCCAGGGTCGATTCCCTCTGGTGTGCATGGAGTCTGCATGTTCTCCCCGTGCTTGGTGGGTTTTCTCCCAAGGTCCAAAGATATACAGATTTTTAAATCTGATTTTAAATTGTAAAAAGTGTAAATTGTTCTACTATGGTTGTAAAAATGGGAATAAATACAATGATCATCTTTGGCCTTCACAGACCCTAGTTGGACTACAGAGGTTCTTAGATGGATGGATTGATGGATGGTTCATGATGTTTTCGGGAGAGAAAGATCCTCTTCCAGCTCGGGTCTCGACTCAGCCCAGGAGTTGTAGACATAAAGCAAAGCATGCTCTGTTGGTGGCTATTAATAAAAACACAAAACCTTATATTAAACCTAAGTGAAGTAAAGCAACATATTAATGGTGGTAATGTTCCTGTAATTATCTTTCGAAAGTGGTATTTTCAGATCGGACTGATTTCTGAACCACGGGCAGTTTTAAAGCTGGTGATGAAGCTTAGTGCGTGGTCAGGATGTACCAGAGAATCCTGGGTTTTAAGGGTATTAAGAATGACTAATATGATATAGCTGGACACATAAACAATCTGAAAGTTTTAATAAGCCACCAAGAATTTGTACAGATTATAACAGACTACACACTACACTACACACTGTTTAAACTAAACAAATAATACTGCAATATACAGTACTGTAAGTCCAGCATCACCGGGGCTAATATGGAACTCTAGACCTGAGGCATGAATATGATAATATTATAGAACAGAATAGAAATGTTCATATTTGACTTCGTTGTTTCGGTACCTCGTAACAGTACGCTGAACCACTCCGTCTGTGAAGTGGCATTTACAGTATCGGTAATGTAACTGATCATTTGCAGCATGTACATCTGTTTTCATTTCAGTAGAGTGCACATCCATCAGCTGTGTCTCAGTGAGTGAGGGAGCCGACAGAGGCCACAGAAACAGCTCTGCTGCAGGTGGTCGTACTGTGCGAGCTCATTCGAAGCAACACATCTGCTCTTTCACAGCCCTCTGCCTGCAATGTTAACACGTCCATAGTACGGAGCAATTAACCACTATTGAGGCAAACGGAGGAGAGCGTTCCTATTTTGAATGAAAGCTTCTGCAATTTACTGCTCAAAGACCTAAAGCTTCCTGTAATAATTTTTTTTCTCTCCTGAGGACATGTGAAGTACTAGAGATTAAAAGGCGCAATATAAGCGCAACCATCTTGCACAACTCGGAGCATTTCATCTATTCCACGCAGTAGTGCAAAACAGCCGTGGCCTCCCCGATGAGGATTTGATCCTCCAGAAGAAAGGTAATGGTTTTATTGTGATTAATGCCCAAACCTTATAGCCACATTTGTCTTATTTTACCGCCTCCGAGTTCTCTGGTCCATCTATTTGCTGCTGAGCACTGCATGCCATCCCCCTTGACAACTGTGTAAAGGTAAATAACGAGCAGGTCGACTCTCGCCGAAGGTACCTCATGCCAGCACCCTGGATTTGCATTATTCATCTTTATTACAGCGCTGTCTGTGCGGCTCATAGAGACCTGACATCACCCGATTCGCACTCACACGCTTGGTTCATTAGCAAGACTCCGGCAAACCCACGGCTCACCTTTAAGCAAATCGTTTACAGCTCCAATGTCACTGTGGGCCTCATAAAGGCAGCTTTCATCTACCAAAAGAAAGTCAGTCTCAAAGTGGCCCCCAATAATATGCATTGCATCTTTTATCATTGCAAGTATGAGGATTTTACTCAGAAGCTCAGCTGCATATTGAATATGCTTTTCCTGAGGCTGGAATCTCAAAGCCAAATAAATGGCATGGGAATTTCATATGCAGCAAAACATAAAGAGTGTTTTTCATGAAAGTAATATGTGCATAGATGAATAACTTTGCATGCCGGGTATGAGAGCCCAAGAGGATTTCTATTCGAGAGATGACTGAATCATTTTAATAGCTCAAGAGGCTCAACATTTTGCCCCCTAGAGGAGTCATTCTCAAACCTGAACTTGTTTTACCATCACGATGCATACGCGTATTCCGCCGTGTGATATTTCTGCTTACTCTGTCTAACACATCTCTGATCAAAGTAATTATCTGATTAGAAAGCCATTCTTAGGTCACTGTGGGTATGTGAACACAAGGGAAACACTTAAATGAGCAGGGTGGGAGTACTCCAGCACCAGCGTTGTTAATTACTGCCCTGGATTTGCGATGTTGCCAACCTTGCCGGTTTTGTGGCATGAAATAGCAAGGATTAAAGGCAATATTAATTAAAAGAAGGTAGTGGTGGCTCAGACGGATAAGGCTCTAGGTTGTTGTTTTAGGGATCTGAGGATCCGGGTTGGAAAAAAAGGTTGAAAGCAGCTGATAGAAAGCTTGTTTTTTTTTTAAGGACCCAAGCACTATGATGTCAGCCCTATGTCGTCATGGGTTGTTAAGGGCCCACTTGTTTTTCTAAGTATTTTTTCCCCACCATTTGGGGCTTTTGAGAGTCTTAACATTGGGAGTCTAAAAAAACTGATGAAAATCAGTAGACAGGTTTGAATCTGATGAGTATTATATGAGTAATAGCCTGAGAGTCTGGGTCCCGGGCGTGGCACGAGGCCCTCACACGACATTTTGCTGCATAGCTCATACACAGTTACACGTATGTACGCGAAACCCGGTACATATTTCGAGCTCATTGACCAGAACCACTTTCACACCGCATGTCATGGGCTCAACTCAACCAGAAGTCATTATTTTGGGTTGTATGCAAAACGCACACAAGGGATTTTGATACACTCTTCCTTTATACTGTATGATGTGATCACAAGACATTGAGAGATTTTTGATATCTTTAATGGGTCAGCCGCGACGTTGCCTCAAACTTATGCCGAAAAGTGACATCATGGTGTGATGCTTTTTTTTTCCAGCATGTTTTTTTTGGAGGTCAAAACATGAAATTCCATCTTTTCTAAAATGATGTCATAATGGTATTGGGATATCCCCTTTAAGCACATGTGCCCACTGTGCCCGCTGTGTTTCTGGTGTGCCTGCGTGGCGATGGCACAGGGTGCTTGGGCCCACTCATTATTGCTTCCAATTACTGTATATTTTATTATAATAATAATAATTCTGAAAATTGGGATATCCAAATTATTATCTAATATTTTTCTCTTTTCGCCACCAGTATTCAGGCCAAATAAATCCGCTGTGACCCCTGAGGGACAAAAAATTGCATTGGTCATCTCGAACAATCAGGATTTGATTCTGTAAACCAAACATGTTCCTGAGGTGATTACCCACAGCCTTTCTTCGTCCTGAGCCGTATCGGTCCTTTGCTTGAGATGAAGCAGCTTCTAGATAGAAGCTGGCATTCCAAACAGTGCAAAGAAAGAATAGGTTGTCTGATGCTTAATCACTGCAGAAAACCCAGGACTCTGAATACCCTGCACACGCCAGGCCCAATTAGCCAGGTGTATACAGGCTGCCAGTCCAGGAGAGGCAAGGGGCAGCTGATGCACTGCACTAACGTCTGTTCTTCTCTGGCTGCCCAATCAATACCGAGCAGATGTGCAAGACACCAGGTCTTCTGCTGCTGGGATGCGAACCAGGCACCGGGTTGATAAAGCGATCGCAGCATCATAGAGATCATTAAAAGCACCAAAGATCACTGTGTTCCATTTGCATAATGGTTTACAGTTAAACAGTTCAGTACCGCTTCTTCTATTGTATTTCATTTTCCTCACTGTAGGCTCTGTTGTAGCCCCTGTGTGGCGAACTCGTCGGTGTCAGAATGATTGGTCACAAGTGAGAAGGGGGTTGAAGCGGAGGCGCTCGGCGCATTATGAATCCAAGATATCATATCCAGTGAAGCGAGGCACAGGGCCCTTCCATCCTTTCATTCTTTACGGCTGACAGTAAGACCTGAACTCTCCACAAGAGGCCTGCAGGATTTATGAGCGGTGTGGATTACCGGCCCAAGCCAAATGGAGATGTTGTGGGGAGCAGCTGCTATCAAGGGAGATTGCCTCATTGATTTGTGATGAATACCTCCAACCACGCTCTTTTCATTTTCCATCACTGCCACCTCTTCTCCATACAAGCAGGCTGAAAGCTTGTATTATAAAGCCTTGTGAGTCAGAGCGCTAATAGGACGCAGATAATGCCGAGCTCCGCGCATGTGCTGTCCCCATCAGCGTGCTCACCGAGTAGGAACCGAGTTGGCACGAAGAACAGACACAGCAACCTGGCGGCTGTAATCGGCACCACCGTGGTTATAAGAACAGACATCGGAGCTCAGGCCCAGCTGGACTGAGATGACCATGTGACCAATCTGTCAGTCGGATAAGGGTATAACCGTGTGACGTGAACAGAAATGACAAAGAAAGTGCGCCGCTTGTCACAGAACACAGAGGCTAAAAGAGCACAGGCGGATATTTACCGCTTCAGACAGACTTGAATATACACAGTGCATACTGAATGGGAAGGACAAGAGGGCAATGACACCATGTATACACAGTACTGCGGGATGTGGGGGGGAGTGTAGGCACAAGCTCTCCGGCACCCTGGCAACACCTAGGGGGGGTCCGGAGTGCCGTTTTCATCTAAGGGGTGTGACAATAACACTCATTTGCAAATGAGCCAGTTGGAAAAGAGGCTGTTGAGAACAGTTAGTAGGGTATACATGCTCTGAATAGTCCTTGATTGGCTTGCTGGAATGTAGAAAAAGACCCTCATTTGCAATCACTGCCAAATATTCAGCAGGACAAGAATTCGGGATTGAGTTACAGTATACTAGAAGAACTGCACCGATGCTTTACCATGGCTTAACATACTGTACAGTAGCTGTCCTGTTATCATGTACTGTTCATCATTTCTGTACCTGTATTCACCTACATTATAGATGCACTTTGGGAATGAACAAGCAGAGAGCATCTGTTGCACGGCTTCAAATGCGGTCTCATTTCATTGATGGATTCTCACTCACTCACGAGATATTATTTTGGTGGTGGAACATTTTCAGCAGATATTATGCAGAGCAACAGATGGGACAGAGATATTAATTGTAAATCTAAACCTATATGGTAGGTGTACATTATAAAGGGGTGGCATGGTGTTGTCATGGTTAGCACTGTCGCCTTGCACCTTCAGGGTCTGAGTTCGATTCCCGCCTCAGGCCCGTGTGCATGGAGATTGCATGTACTCTTCGCGCCTGGTGGGGTTCCTCCAGGTGCTCCGGTTTCCTCCATCAGTACAAAGACATGCAGATTATGTTCATTGGCGTTCCCAAATTGCCTGTAGTGTGTGAAGGTCAACTACCATGGTTGAAAGAATGGGATAAAATACAGGATAATGGTAATCAACATTGGCCTTCACGGCCCCTATCTGGACTACAGAAGTTCCTAGGTCAATGGATGCATGGACATTATAAAAGGCCCAATGAATGGAGCTACATGCTACTGGTATTTTCCCACCGCATGCTGACTGTGTGACATCATCAAAAACAAATTGCTTTTTTTTTTTTTTCATGTTGGTTTCATGTAGAGTTTACATCTCCCTAGAAACAAGCTGGCAGCATGGTGGCTTAGTGGTTTGCAGTGTTGCCTTGCACCACCAGGGTCAGGGTTCGATTCCCGTTTCAGGTCTGTGTGCATGTTCTCCCTGTACTGGAGTGGTTTCTTTTGGTTTCCATCCAAAGACATGCATATTAGGAATCATATGAATAAAATTGAATATACTAGGTAATGTAAATAAGATCAATTGCTTATTTTCCCAAAGTAGCACAAAACAGTGATTACTTCCTCTTACACAGCAATTTGCTATGTGCCATTTTTTTTTTTTTTTTTTTTTATGATTCCGAACCACATTTTTATCCATTTATACTCTCATATTTTATATTTTTACTGTTGGGAGTTCATATTATCAGTGACGAACATTTTATAGAAATGGAATGAAATCGAATTGAAACCCTCACCACATTATATATCTGTGTCTTTTTATGTGGAGGATCCACTATACAGTATAACAACCTGTGTACGTTGTTACTATAGTAATAATGGTGTGTTAGAACAAGTGCGTCAGTAGAAACATGTGATTTGCCTGGTAGCCAGCGCTGTTGTCGGAGCATCTGTTACATAAAACAGATTCCACAATTCAACAGCGCTGTGCTATAAACTAAAACTGCAGAACATTATACTGTGCTATACGTGTGATTTATGAGATTGAGGCTGCTGACTTATAGAAGGAGAGGAATAGGCACATAAAGCAACCCTGCACCCTGACCCATGATTTCTACCACATTTCATTACAATCTTTATTTTACTGTGTGTGTGTGTGTGTGTGTGTGTGTGTGCGTACAGCCACATGAGACCATAACATCCTAAATAATTG
The DNA here is from genome assembly GCA_030068045.1 of Platyallabes tihoni. Classification (NCBI taxonomy): domain Eukaryota; kingdom Metazoa; phylum Chordata; class Actinopteri; order Siluriformes; family Clariidae; genus Platyallabes; species Platyallabes tihoni. The sequence continues at coordinate 22,322,675 of JAQQZS010000003.1, read as the reverse complement.
GAAGAAAATACAGGCTGTGGCATAACCAGGTCAAGTGCGGATATGCAGGCTACACTGGAAATAAGCAACAACAAAAAAAAAGTACAGAGGAGTTTTTAAAATACGCTGCATAATTAGATCCTGTGCATCATCAAGCTTTTATCATCCCACGGCCAATATCTATTTAAAAGGCAACAAAATGCAAACAAAACGTGTTTAGCTCGGTGCACTTTTTTTTTCCTTCTCCTTAATATAGTCTCCTGATGTCTGGCAGAGCACTTGATCATCGAGACGTTTTCACAGATTATCCACAAGGGAACTCTCGGTGGATTTGAATGCATTTAAGACGTTATCATCCACAGTACCCGGATAAAAATCTGGAAGGGCACCTAGTATAGTACCATGGGACGGCAAGTCCACTTTACTGAAAATGTGTGTTTAATGTTAACAAGACCCACATAGACGAACAATTTAGAGGCAACTTCTACGCACTTTAATTTCTTAGTTTCTATTGAGACATGCAATTTGCGGTCCACCCGAGGCAAGTATTATTTTTAACTGGATACACAGAATTTCTATGAAAGAAGATATGTTTACAGCTTTAATACTGTACATATATACAGTATATGAGAGTAGAGATGTCATGGATTGCATGTAATCAGAGCGAGAGGCTGTGAAACACAGTGCCTAAGTTATTAATCTCAGATTTAATCAAGGGGACGAACTCACAGGCTCTTTACATACCGTAAATTCCATTATGTCAAGGTGTATTGTAGCGTGTAACGGAGCGGCCGTTCCACACCGTGGGTCTGGTATAGCCTCTTGTGCCGAAGGAGACAAGGGCATTGATGAATTGATGGTGGAGTGAAAGAACTGACAGGCAGGGCAGCTGAGACGGCTGATAGAGGCTGACGTGACCAGGGCACCACCTGGTGCAGGGGGCTAATAGATTAACCTCCGCTAGGCTGCTCTCAATAGGAACGGTCTGCATCAGAGGCAGGATCTGCCCAGTGCCAGTGGGGAGCAATGTGTCAACCTCCTCTGACACTCCCATAATCACAGTAAAACCCTGGGGAGAGCTCAACTGGAACTGCTGTGGATTTACTCACTTCCGGGGGAGACAACAGCCTCTGATAGTCAGCTACTCACTCAATGCATGTTACATACTCCATATTTAAATCTGTGCCAGTTCTTGCACCATACGTCCAACGGATTCGAGAAAAACACCACCGTATTGACCTTTCGCTGTTATCTTAGAGCTATGATGTTTATGCCGGTGTCATCCATTTGTGTTAGGTGGGACCTGCTTTTTGCTGCCTCTCACTGTAAGTTAAGGATTGATGATGCATTAGTTGGAGTGCTTTTCAAGGTAAGAGGGAGATCGAGTGCCTGAAGCCGGTGCACCCCACAATAAAGGTGGAAAATATTACAAATGAGTTATCCAGCTACTTTCGCTACACTTCACACATACGCAGATGTCACGACTGATCATATTTTGCAGACATTCGCGAGTCGTAAGTTCTGGGCTGCTCTGGTCAAGTTTACTTAAAGGAGCAAACAAAGCAAACTACGGTATGTCCCTTCATAAATAAAAAACATTCAAGAAATTATTTCATAATAAGATAAGAGTTTGTATACATTTGTTTGTTTTATCTTTTAAACATAATTGCATTCAATAATCAATGCATAAACGATATGCATACTCGCAGCAATACTCCGCAAGCCTAAGTGTAAATTATTCTTGTTATATTTGCAGTAAAACAACATACCATAAATACTGAACACTTGTAGCCCCATAAATGTTGGGTGTTAATATAACGAAATAATGTATTCACAATGAAAGCTTATTATAGCATAAAAGGAACCAAGATAGAGGCGCAGAAAAAATATATGTAACAAATCATTTGAATAGTACAGATATTTAGGTATATTAAATATATTACACATCCATGCTCACTGCTAATTATATCTATTTATTGGTTTATATATAATATGTCTAATATAGTTAAATATCTGTACTATTCAAAGGATGAAAATTATTACACAAAATTATTATAAATATATAAAATGTACAAATTTGTTCGTTTTATAAATACAGTATATACAGACGCAAACTGATATTTGCATTTTATACAGTATATTTATAATGATTTTGTACACATCCTTTGAATAATACAGATATTTAAATGCATTTGTCAGATATTTTTTATTAGCAGGTGAAAAACATCGCTACTGAGATCAGAACTACAGTATGTCTGGGCTGAAACTTGGTTTAATCTTATTTATTTGTTTATCCTGTATAAATCATCTTGCGAATTAGTCTGACACCCTCAAACCTGAGTTGGAAACCTGCGTCTCCTTGAATCATCTTTTGCATGAAAAAATACTGTCTAAAGGATGCTGAGTAAAACTTTTGGCACCGGGGTACAGCACAAGAACCTGTTACAACTATATCAGGACTATGAGGACACAGCAAACATGATTCACAATTAACTCACCACAATTAAGAAAGCATAGCGAAAGCACACTGCGTGTGCATGCGTGTGTGTGTGTGTGAGAGAGAGAGAGAGAGATTCTTCTCTCTTGATCCTATTCTCATCATACATACGTACTGTACATGCATACATATAGGATATAAAACGGTGTGTGTGTGTGTGTGTGTGAGTGTGTGTGTGTTAATAGCCGCTCTTGTGTGCTGGCATGTCATTGCAAATAAAAACACGTGTTAAACCAGAAAGAGACAGCAAGCGATCAGCATCACACCGAACCCCGGTAGCCTCCGGTACAGATATCAGGTATCACCTGCGCTCCTCTTGAAATGTCTTACCTTCCCCCGGTGCGATCATCACTACGGTGATCAGGAGGAGCATGTTCGAGCTGCAACACACCGATGCTCCCTGCATGCTTTCTTTGGTCTTCGCTTTGGCCGGAGCGTTGGGTAGAAACACTTTGCTCACATAAACAGGCGCCGCTCTTCTAAAAACACACACTCACTCACACACACACGCACGCACATACACACACAAACACGCACACACGCACGCTCACTCAGTCGCTCGCGCGCAGTGGGACCTCCGATCCCTCCCCCGGCTGAGATCTGATCTGATCGGATCTCTTAACTCTAATAAAAGTAGCGCGGGCGCGGAATGATTAAACGCGCGCGCGCTCGCTAAGCGGCTTTGATGGCTTTTGAGGCTGAGCGGAGCGCGCGCGGCCGTTTGGGCTCCTAGCGTTAGAAAGCGGAACGGCTTCAGCCGCGCGCGCCAACTCCGTACCGTACATAATCTAATAGTGCCCTCGTTTTACGCGCCTCCAGTACTGCACCACACTGTACCATACTGCACCACACTGTACCATACTGTACCATACTGCACCATACTCCACTATACTGCACCATACAGCACCATACTCCACTATACTGCACCACACTGTACCATACTG
>JAQQZS010000003.1:22298737-22314748 GCA_030068045.1 Platyallabes tihoni | reverse complement strand
GGTTTCCATCTTTCCGCGCGTCGGTCCTCGCATAGTCAAACCGCATAGGTGAGATAGGGGTATAACAGCAGGAATAAAAGAGGGGGCGGGTTATCGAGGCGGGGTTTGTAGGATGACTTTCTCACACACACACACACACACACACACACACACACACACACAAACGGATTGGGAATGACTGCTGTCTGGCTCACAGATTACATAAATTGTCTGAATAACAGATTACATTTTTGAAAAAATAACTAAGTAACTGAGTACTTAAATGGCGGACCTAACGCGTTAGAATACTCGTTACATCAAAAAAGTAATCCGATTACAGTTACTTTGTAACGCATTACACCCAACACTGGGCTTTAGTATAGAGTTGTATAGTTGGGTTTTTGAATATGTCAGGTAGAAAGAAAGTTATCATATTTTTTGTAACATGTGAACTATATGCAATATATATAATTTTTTTGTCATAGAAACAACCGAAAACAAACATAAAAACACATGATCATGCATACTGTATCTCTGCTATTTTGCCTATGGTAACCCATTATTAATCTTTTTATCAGTCATATTTGTATAGTTGATTAAAATGAAATTAAATTCTGTTCATAATATTGCCTAGGTTGTGCTGAAAAAAAAGATATGTCACTCTATATTACACAATCCTGAGCCCTGTGTATTTATTTAAATTTTTTTAAAAAACTGCAAAAAAAAAAAATGGCAAAAAAAAAATGGCAAAAATGCTCTGAGTTGTAAGGGCTACTCTGCACAAGCAGTAATGGTTCCTCTTAAAGATGCAAAAATGAGGAATGGTACTAGGATTCAGTTGCTAGGCCATTTAGCAAGGGTTATATTTCAGCATTTCAGTAAGCTGATATTTATGTCTTTAAATTACTTTAGTGAAAATCTATCCATACTGTAGTTCGAGCACAGGTTACGCTATTGATTCTGCTGCTGCTCCTTTTTGTCCTTTAGATTAGAGTAAACACCATACGCGTCCTAGTTTAAGACGAAAGATTTGAGACGTTAAGCAAACATCCCTATGCTTGAACACTCTGAAAAGCATCCTACAGCTATTGGAGCCTATGATTAATTACAATGCGGATAAAACTAGATATTTGCAGCTCATAGAGCAATTCAACTCCTACAGCCTTATATCCTACTTTTAGAGTAAATATAACCCAGACGGTCTTCTTCATCCTATAGTATATATTCCAGTAAGCAGTGGAGGCTTCAGGGCAAAACTCAGTACTCTTAACTTTTCTCTAGTTGAAGTATTATGTATGTGCTCTAAAATGTGTATAGAAATGTAATTCGTTCCGTAGGAGAGCTCTTAAGGCAAAACACATTTTCCCATAGAAAAGAATATAAATGCAGATAATCCGCTCCAGCCACCCAAAAATATTACCAATATTACCAACTTCCAACACTATAATCATATTCCTGCGTAAAAAAAAAAAACAATTAAAACATTTAGAAAAGGTATTAAGTAAATTAAGTAAAATATGAATAAAATTTATGATTCCTCTTGGCACTGGTTTCTTTAAAGACTGAAATTGGCTCCCTTTTCTTCTTTCTGTGATTCCTGCTAAAATTCTTGGGACCCATGGTGCTATGACTTCATAAAAAATGAAAATAAATAAATATGGAAAATCAAAGCAATTTTAAGTTTTGAACTGCTCCTGGGCGGATGCGCAACTTAGCCACCGGCGTTCAGTTTCTTCCCAAATTTCTTCCCAAATTTTAGTTCTTATGCCGGAGTACCACTGTACTCCACATGTCTATCCACATACCATACTGTTTATCAGTTTTTTAATCACTGAACTGCTGTTTAGAACATGAACGTGCAAGTGTAACGACTCGGGTCTCACGAGGGACAAAACCGCATGAAAATACCCTGCACTGTTCAGAACGGGCAGATCCGGAGGCTGCTACCCCGCGGAGTTCCTGACAAGGCAGAGGCACGGCCATTTATACACGCGGTTGCCAGGCAACGCCGCTGCAAGGCAATCAGCCTGGACACGCCACACCTGGCGGCGTGTCTATTTAAGGCTCCTGATACCTCTGCACTTCATTAGATAGCACCGGTAAAGTATCAGGGCCAAAGACAAAGAAAAAAAAAAAGAAGAAAAAGACAAAGCGCACAAAAAGTTCAGGGAGAAAGGCAAAGACCCGTCCTCTAAGATAGAGAGAGAGAGAGAGAAAGGAGGATCTTCCCGTGCGTGTCATAAGCACTCTCACAGCCTCCTACTTTATTGAAGCTAGTAGGCTAGATGTATTCTAATCTTTTCTTGACGAGTGCGCCTGTTCGAGTGGCTTGAGCGTAGGATCCGTTGCCTAGGGAATCACTTTGGTGCACTAACCAATCTGTGCATAATGACCTCCTAGGGCTGGGGAAATAATTTTGCTTCTGTCCTTGTAGCTCAGTCATGCAATTGACAGTGTGATTGACAGTGTAAACATTTATGTTTAGATTAGAAAATCAATGCACTTACGTGTGATCACTGAAAAGTAACAAGTCTCGATTTAAAATGTTGAGAGTAAAAGTGCAGTTTTTTATATATGTAGTGAGTAAAAGTAAAAAGTATCACAAATAGAAAATACTTGGGAACAAAAAAAGACCAAAATACAGTAACAGAGAAGTTGTTATTTGTTGCTTGTCACCTCTGGCTGTTAGAAAAAGTCCATCATAGCCCGAAAAACCAAATAACACAGATTCCTTCATACTTTCATCATCTACAGTAGAGAGAGGGTAACACACTCACCAAGCAGCCTAATGAAATCTGTGTTACAGCTCTTGTACATTATACATCAAAAAGGCCATACTTTACTCTCGGCAATAAAAAGTGCTCTACATTCTGATCTCTCATCAGATCTAAGTCTATTCAATCAAGTCTCATCAAGCAGCAAGGCACCGGTTTTGTTCAGCGAGACATGCAGTCTGTGATCAAGTGCACTTTAAACAAAGTGTGAATAATCTAAAATCAAAGGCATCAACAACACAGGTTTCTTCTTTCTCATTTTTTTTTTTGGCTGTCGACTAATTCAAAAATGAGGAGTGTGCTCTTTAAGAGTTTGACCGTCCTGTACATTTGTTTCAGAGACTCAGAATATTAAGCTGCTTAAAGACCCTGAGCTCAGAATGCATCTCTCCTTTCCACCCGGAGTAGATCATCACCACTGTATAATCATGCACTTGTTCCTACTGTCTGGTCATTTGGTAAAGCAATGAAAATATTACCAAGCTAATGCTGTTGCAATATACTGTAATGTAGTTCATGTTCTACAGAGCGTAACAATATATATTATGGTTAAGCCTGTTTCCTCCGGGTTACAGCAAGTGGAGCTGATTGCTCCATTTACATTTACAATTGGCAGACACTCTTATGCAGAGCGGCTCACAAAAGTGCTTTGAACTTTCCGTTATTGAAAAGATCTTTACACTGTGTTACTAGGTTACTAAGTAAGTTCCATCAGTCAAACATTGTTAGAAAGTTTTTTTCTTTTTCTTTTGGATAGGAGGGAATTAAACCAAATATACTATAAGAAACAGATCGTCCTTAGTCATCGCTTAAATATATTACGAGTGACTCGCTGTATCTAGAGCAAGATTATTCCAGCACCTAGGTGTCAGAACAGAAAACAGTCTAAATGCATTTGCATAATCTGATACGATATTTAAAGCTCGGTTCTTGTTTTTTCTATTTTATTATTTATAAGTGGACAGTCAACGTTTCATTTCATGCTGCACATATTTTTCCACTGGGTTTAGTATTTCAGACATTCCATGAAAAAATCAATTATTAAATGTCCAATTAAAATAGAATTCTCATCGTTTCTTTCTAAATGTTCTGTAGTTTTCTATATTTGTACAGATTCTTTTCCCCCCTATATATGTACAGCTAGGTTTTATAAGGTGTAGTTGTAAAGTTACAGGTTTTTCTCATATTTTATATTTTGTTTTATCTCTATAGATATATTTTTCCTTAGCTAAAGTTATTTTCTATATGTTATTTCTTATTCATTCATTCATTCATCTTCTATACCGCTTTATCCTGTGATCAGGGTCGCGGGGGGCCTGGAGCCTATCCCAGGAGACTTCCGGGCACAAGGCGGGGTACACCCTGGACAGGGTGCCAATCCATCGCAGGTTATTTCTTATTTTATTCCATATTTATTTCCTATTAATAATCTTTTTTCAAGGTCACGGGTGGTTCATTTAAGCATTTCACTGCATATCGTACTCTGTATGACTGTGTATGTAACAAATAAAATTTTTATTTGAATTTTGAACAATGTTGCTTACATAAATTTCAAGTTTAGCAGATGATTTTATGTGTCCCCAAAAATGGCCATTTTTCAGTGTTATACTGTTTCGCTTCAAACAATAATAATTAAAAATGCTAATTATTCATATTTCTTTATGAGTATTGTTACTTAAATTAGTGTAAGCTTCTAGAAGCATATGACCTGTAAAAAAAATAGTTGCTTAAATTGTTATTTGGTAAAAGCTTAAAAAGCAAATTGTCTGTAGTGTCCTTGTCAAATTCATGCTGCAATTTCTTAACAATTTTGCATTGTAGAATAATAAACTTCACTTTCATGTGAAATTAAAATTGGCCAAGTTTCATCTGAATGACAATTACAGTAATATCATTGAAAGATTTGAATTGGAAAAAGTTACAGAAACTACATAAAAGCGAATGAAATTGTATTTATCAAATGCGTTTCTTTTTATATGATAAAAATATAGATGTTTATGCATATTTACAAACAACTAAGAATGGATAAATATTATAAAAAATGGTGTTATATGATCCTATATAAAAAAAATTACTTTTTCACCTATAGGTGAGACACTTTTTATCACCGATAACGTGTTTTGTTTTACTTATAGGGTTCGATTTCTTGCATTACTCTACGAAAAGCCACCACCACCTTTACTTAACAGCTCATTTCTATATCATTCCATTACCCCCAATTCTTCAGTCTTTGCTCCAGTGTAGAAGGTCTGACTTGTTTCCCGCTCATCTCTCTATTCCACTAAATCTGCACACGGACCAGATGTGACCACGTCCCCATGGGCCCGTTCTCCCACACCAGTTAGAGATTTGCAAGGCCGTCTCTGCAGGTGCACGGCTACAGATAAATGCAAGGACAAGCAGAAATCATTTAACTCCAGAACAACAGAAAGCTGTGCACCATGGTGACATCTGTCCCAAAGAAAAATTGTCTCATGGAATTTCTGTGTGTGTGTGTGTGTGTGTGTGTGTGTGTTTTTTTACTGAGCTTATGCAAGGAGGGGAAAAGTGGTGAAACAGAGAAATAATGGAAGAAATCACTGAACCTGCCATATTTGTGTGCAAAACTCATTTGTTTCACACAAACACTGTAATTTCTAAACTTGCTTTGCCAAGCAGAAATGTACAAACCATGAAAGTGTAAACTCCCAGGTCTTTCCAAAAGCAGGCATGTTTGCCTGAATCCAAATGTCCTTTGTTGTGTTTCTCCCATAAGCGTGTTAAAGCATGTGAAGCTTTGGGGAAATGAATTTTTCTCTGTGTCTATGACCAGAACCTCAAGTAAGTGATAAAAAAAAAAAAATCATAATTCAACCCTGACAGCAAGCATTTGTCATTTAGTCATGAAATAATCCTGACAGTCGCATTCTCAATGTGGACCATGCACATGTTAATGACTCTGAACTGTCAGTATAAGATACAGTATCTATAAAATGAACTGCAAAATTTTATTGCAAAAGCAAGTGGAAAAAAGCTATTTACAATGTACAGTATATACCATACAAGAAAATCTGAGACCACTAGTAAAAATTATTCTGTTGTGTACGCTATACCTACTGTAATATAAAAAACTATTTTCATTAAAAATTATAATTATTGACAGAACTGGAAAAGTATTGCTTAGACCCCTCGGTTTCTGGTTTGGGGATCTGAGGATGCGAGGATCGGCCCAGCCGCTATGTGCAGTGCTGGTCCCAAGCCCAGATAAAATGAGAGGGTTGCATCAGGAAGGGTGTAAAAACCTGTGCCAAGTTGTTGTGCAGATTTATAGTCCGCTGTGGCGACGCCTCAACTGAAAGACTAACAACAACATCAGAGTATATGAGAGTTATTATTATATTATCATTTGAGATTGATATTGAGATTGTGACATCATTGTCTTATTATCCATTTTAGGTCAAGTTCATCTGTGTATCATCTCAACACATGGCTCAATAGAAGAGGTTAGGTAAAGAGTAAACTGAATGTCGTTGGGAAGAAACTTGAGTACCTGGAGGAAACCCAACAAGCAAGGGGAGAACATGCAAACTCCACATACTGTACAGTACACAGAGCAGAGGTGAGATTCGATCCCTGAACCCTGGAGATGAGCGGTGACAATGCTCCCCATTTTTCAGAAACTTGAACAATAATTGGTGCATAATGTGAAAATATTGGACATTTTTAAAAATTATTAATATTATTTAAATGTATTTTTTTTTTTACACAACTTCAGTTTATTACATGATTTAAATGTACACAATTTAAGATACAAAATTTCCATTAGAAAATGGAAAAAGACAAATTTTTAAGTGTGGTCTCAGACTTTTGGACCCTGTTGTTTATTCAAAAGTGAAACCTTGTATACGCCATTATTGCCAATGTTTTAATTCAGCGTTGTATTTACTGCAACTTATTCTTTGTTCTTATAATGTCATTGCCAGCTCTGAATGGATTCTATACAACATTCAGGTTGAATGCGAAAACCTATTTGCCTTCCAATACAGTTAAAAAAACATACGTCATAAGTCTGATACTAGTTTTCAGGTACATTTACTGTAATGACTGTTCACACCTAGAACAATGCTGAAAGCTCGGTCCCTAAATACTGCACTAACATTTCACTTTACACTTTTATTTATTTATGGACATGTAATATTATTGTTGTTTACTTAGAAAATTAGGTTTTTTGTAAAAATGCTGAAAGCTGTCTAATTTATTTAATGAACAACTATGGATCAGGTCTGAACTTTTGAATTCTATTAAATGTACATTTGGATCTGCACCAGCTTAGGGCCAGATGTAACAATCTTCTTTATCAACCTGAGCCAGAGCTAAAATACATTTCATCACAGATCTGTAAAAGAGATAAGTATTGGGCTATTATGGAAAAGGACACTTGGCCAGATCTGGAGTGGATCCAGAGTGGAAGCAGGTGCGACATTTTGCCTCTTTGGCAAAGCTCAAGGAAATAGCCTGAGAAGGGTACTGTACTATACAGAGGAGAAACAAATGTTCAAATATTTTAGAATATCTTTATCAACGGTGTCACGGTGATGTAGTTCACCTCCAGGGTCCGGGTTCGATTCCCGGCCAGGCTCGATTCCTGTGTGCCTGGAGTTTGCATGTTCTCCCCGTGCTTGGTTGGTTTTCTCCGGGTACTCCGGTTTCCTCCCAAGACCAGCCAATTTGTGTTCTTAAAATTGCCCGTAGTATGTAAGTGAGTGTGTGTGCCCCGCGATGGATTGGCACCGTGTCCAGGGTGTACCCCACCTCCTGGGATAGGCTCCAGAACCCCCGCGACCCTGAATACAGGATAAAGCGGTACAGGCGATGAGTCAGGAGAGTGAGTGAGTTTCTTAGCAGCTATGAGTTGATAACCCAGTCCAGCTGTGCCACACCATATCCTTGGTCTTAAAGTGACTTTTTCTTAGACTATACTTACCGTAATCCCACTACTTTATTCATGTCCTTAAACATGTTACATCATACGGCCAGAAGTATGTGGACACCTGACCGTCATCAGTTCAGATTTAGTTGCTGTTATTATAACTGACACTCTTCTGGAAAGGCTTTTCAGTAGATTTACTGATATAAATGTTCATTGGGTGATGAGATCTGGGGTGCAGGTCATTATTACTGGTCATCCTCAAGGTGTTTAATGGAGGTGATTGAGGTGACTTGAAGTTACAAGTTAAATTAAATTGTTAAAAGCGTAATTAAATTGAAAAGCTAAGACGAATCTTTTTCTCTACTTTTCTGACATTTCACATTTTTTAAAATATGGAATGTATTTTTTTTTTTTTTTTTAAAGGTACTAGGATTAAGTGTCAGGAATTGTATTTGAAACAAGTTCAACTGACTTCAACTGTATGCTACAAATACATGCTTTTTCTTCTTCAGTGTTATACTGTATGGCTATGCATCAACTTCAAACTAATGTTAAAGAAAACGTTCTGATGTCCTCTCGTCCCTTAAATCTACACTACACACATCTTTCCCGGGACTGCTGTGTTTCTTCTGAGTAAACTGAATTGCTGAAGAGCTCTATAAATCATAAAAATGACAAACTCAGACAGGTTCACATTAACTTTAAGATTCTGATAGAGCAAATACAGAACATGTCATATTCCACACTAGGGCTCTCAAAACATATCAAGGAGGCAGACCTGAAAATCATTACTGGGAACATCACAAAATAAAATAACATGAAAAAAAATATATATATATATTTTTTTTTGCTCTGTTCACAAAACTCAGAGATGCTTCTTTCACTCGGGAGACTGATATCTTAAGAATAGATCACATGAATTTTTTCGCAGCATAATTTGTTTGATGCTTCTGTTATAAGATGGTAATATTATTATTATTTTTCCCCTCCAAACATACTGTACTGCCCCGAAGAGGACCAGAGCGTATAACTGCAAATAAAATGAGCTTGTGCAGACTTCATTATAAAAACTCTGCTTCAACTGAGGATTTTTTTTAAAAAATCATCATTGTATTTCTCCATATTTCCTCTTCAAAATAATTCAAACTTTCAGAATATCATGAACAGATGGGGCTGCAGGAAGAACGTACATGCCATCATAAAAAAAAAGTTGTTTTGTTTTTAGTTTTATTTTATTTTTTACTTTTTTTTGTATTTCAGTTGCTGATAATATTGAATCATTGCAGTTTTTCAGATTCTGCAACTGCACAGTCTTGGGATTTTCAGGTTGATACAGCTGCTACTGTATGTCACACTCATAAATAAATATGTACAAATTCCATTTGTAACGGAAATCACAGACTATTCTTTCTTTTTTCTTTTTTTTAAAAAAAAGGGAAAATTGGTGCCAGTGAGACTAAGAGACAATGTAGAGAATAATAACTGGGCAGGACAATTACTTAACGCAGTGTGAGTTTATTATACAGTACAATCAGTGGGTGGGTCTGTGTGTTAAGGTCTGTGTGTTAAGGCTCTGAGTTACTGATGAGATGGTTGGTGGTTCAAGCCCCAGTTCCACCAGGTAGCCGCTGTTGGGCCCTTAAGCAAGGCCCTTAACCCTATTGGCTCCAGGAGCGACGTATAACGCCCGATCTGACCCCAGATTGGTCAGAATAAAGAATTTCACCGTGCAGTAAAGTACAGTATAAGTGGCGAATAGGGGCTTAACTTAATTTCTGCAAAAAGAAAAATGCAGACATTATCATCTTCACTATTAAAACCACAATCTTGTGCCCTCAATAAGGAAATTATAAATATTGACATTGATAAATCCCTATTTAAATATGATAAGGATTAAGTGGTTCAAATAAATGGGAAGGAAATAACAAGCCACCACGATACTTACTTATCAGACCACCTGTTGTTATTTTCAAGCATGACCTTTCCAATGGAAAGCTGTTCTTCCACTTTGAATGTTTCCGCCATTTCAATCTCAGTCAGGGACACTTTGTCTAATAGCAACATTTTCTACAAAAATGTAGAAACACTTGAGGTTGAATTGAATTTAACTTCACACTCATGATGGTGCCAGGATGAGCTTTTCCACTAAGAGTAAATTACAGTAAGGGTTGTACAGTATGTTAATGTTGGAAACACACTGGACAATCACTTATCTCCTCATCTGCGTGACTTTCATCCTCAGTGTTCACCTACTACTTGAATGTATGCAAAAGACTGCTGTCATGTTAAGATAAGAATATACTTGAAGTCATTAAATAAAAATGTTCACACTTGAAGGTCCCATATTTTATTATTACTTTAACAAGGTAAAATGGGTCTCTGTCTCTCGAAATCACTGTTTCAGTGTATATGAGCTACTACCAAGCCACACCCAATACTGCACAATTGCAGAGCTGAGCAACTAATGGTAACAAGCCAGGGGACGGTATCCTCTTATATGAGGTCATATTAGGAAGAAAAATTGGCTTGTTTAAGCTCTAGGTATAAAAATTTAAAAGGCCAATGAAATAGGTGATGTTTTTTTCCACATGTTTTCCTTATTATATACACATGAGGCCCATCTGAATGTCTAATTATGCATGAAAAATTTATTTTGCATAATACACTACCCGGCAATGTCAGAGGCCCGATCCGGTGGTCATGGTAAAAATGTTACGCTGATTCAAAAGGGTCAAATTATTGTCATGCATCAAGAAATAAAACATAACTGAAGAGAGATTATTGAAACTAAAGTATTAAAATTGGGTTAGAAGTGAAAAAAAGCATAATTAAATCCTGAGAGTATAAGGGTGAGCCATCATGCTGAAAAAAAGAAAGAAAGAAATGTGGTCGGAAAAACATGGGAGATCATTTGAATGCTTAGTGAGAACAAATTATTAAAAAATAAATAAATAAATAAGAGTAGAACTCACTGATATGTATAATAGTGAAAGTAAGAGCATTTCCACACACTCACAATGTGAAGAAAACTCAAAGGACTGGGACTAAACAGCCGTGTAGCCTAAAGAAAACCACTTATCAGTAAGGGTGATTGGAGAAAAGCTACAAAATTTGCTAGAGAGCATAAGATCATGTGGTCTGATGAGTCCAGAAGTGATGGGTACATCAGGGTAAGCAAAGTGCCTACCGTACAAGCCTGTTGGGGCAGTATTACAGTATGATTTAAGGTTGATTCTGTTGGTCAGGTCTAGGTCAGCTGTCTTCCAGAATGTACTGAATGTCCAGGTTTTTTCCATCTATGTATTTGTTTTTCCTTCCATGATGGCATGGGCATATTCCAAGATGACGACGCCAGGATTCATCAGGGAGCATGAGACATAAATGTTTGGATTGGCCACCACAGAGTCCAGACGACTTAACCCCATTGAAAATCTTTGGGATGTGTTAGAGAAGATGCAAGACCTTGGAGAGATATCGATGAAACTCTGGATAGAAAAAAATAAATAATAATAATAATAATAACAAATGCTATAAGATTGCATAAGCTTATCAAATGCATGCCATGGCTGTAATCAAAGCAAATATGTATACAGTATGCATATACAAGAAGAAGAAGAAATTAATGAAAAAAACTTTAGATTTGGTAAATGAAGTCAAGTTCAAAGGTATTGAATAAAAACATTAACATTATGGGTTATTTGGCCCAGATGTTTCATTCATGTTCTTGATGTTAGTGGTGGTATTTTTTGTTTTTTTGGCTTTCATGTCAATTTTTTTTAATTTATTGTTCCCGATGAGAGCTCACATCCTCACGTCACACATATAGCGCGACACAGGCAAACATTAACAGAGTGGTGTGACAGCACTTTTATCCCACTGCCTCCAAAATCGTTGCAGCATCATTTTCCTCTCACATATGCTTATTGATGTCATTTCAAAGCAGCGTTCATGAGAACACCTGACACTGCAGTTTATACTCGGCTTAACAGCGCAGCAGTTCTCCTCTAAAAAGCCTGAGAGATCCGCCATACATCATGTCACATCATTGCTCTGGTGTGCGTGAGTGTGAGGGAGCTCAGTGTTTTAAAGGAAAACGCTTTGACAAGCTGGAGATGTCAGACCCCACACATGAGCACCATCTCATTGTTTATTTTAATTTGCTATCTTCTGGGGCAGCACCTTCATCATGTTCAATGGTGTGTGTTCATTATACAGTACAACACAAGCTGTTTACAGTTGAATCGATTAAAAAAGCCTGTTTGCAATTAAATGCTCCACTTTTTACGCAAGAAAAATAACATGCCACAATTGAGCGCCTACCAGAAATCTTAAAGGGCTTGGCATGTCTGTGAGAATGCAGCGGTCTGAAGCTGAAGAAAGCCCTCCTAGCGAAAAGATGTGGGAGATCAAATCTAACTAGAATGTGGGTCCAACAGGATTGCTTGAGAGATTTCACGTCGAGGCTGAAGCATCTGAACTATAGCTTTAACAGCGAGAAAAATAATGGCCTCCTACAGGGATGATTTTATACCTGCAGACTGTAGCTGAGATTTTTTCTTCTTTTTCTTCTTCTTTTTTTTTTTTTTTAAATCAAAAGCTTCCTATTCGTTACAGGAGAAATATCTTGCTTTAAAAGAATGGGTCAATACAAAATGTAGACGATTAAATATAATTAAAATAATCACGCTTTGTTTTTTAAATTATTATCTAAAATACAACCGAACACAATAAAGGGCGAACATGACATTTATTCACAATAGAGAACAGTTGACGGACATATCTGTTCTGCACATTCAGGTGTGTTTGACATTGTTCATCGAGATGTCTGTCTCCTTATAAGATGATGTTTAAAGATAGTTTTTGTTGTCGAACTGCGCCAAAAGGGAGGATCACACATTATCTGTCAATGACAGACCTGACCAGCAGGGAGCATGACCAGCTGACCCTCTCTACACCATCCTATCGGTGGGAGACATCTGTTAGCCAAATGGCCTGTATCTCCACAGCGCACACACACACACGCGCACACAGAGAGAAGCCTGGTCTTAGCCTTTTCAGAGATGCCTGCCAGAGACAGCCCTCTATCTTTTGTTACAATCCCTTCTTCTCTTCCTTTATCCCCTATAAATCCTTCCATCAGTGTTCCACTTTGAATCAGAAAGCAAAAAAAAAAAAAAAAAACAGGGATAGAACATCAGAAGCAGCAACAGCGGCCTTCACAATGGCTTTTATGATAATCTGTAAACATAGAGGAGCTTTAACTGCAAATCAACCTCAAATGTTCGGGGTGAAACAGGGGAAATGAGAAACGGCCAAAACACAGTATTGGTGGTGATTTTATTATTATGAATTTTTTATGTCGTACATATAATACAGAAAATGCAAGTGCCAAAGGTGCAAATTCTGAATTTTATGCTACTGTATATGGAAGTGAACAATCTTGCTTTCCTAAAAAGTGCTAACTTCAGCTGTTTTGAAGAGATGATTTTATAATGTGTGTGCCCCCAAAAGGCACGTTTTTTTTTTAACAATAATCAGTAAAATGAAAATTATTTATATTTCTTTATGAATATTGATACAAAAATTGGTGTAAGCCTCTAGATGTGTAAATATTAAAGCATTCTGGTCAAATTTAATGATTTTTCCCACAAATTACTAACAATTGTTTAAATGCTCCAAATTAGACACACCTTATGTTATGTGGCCATAAAACATAGAAAACTACAATTTATTCAATTGAAATTTATTTTTGTAATCTGCTCAATAATTATTGTTAACACATATACTATTGAAATTCCAGGGCTACATCAGTGCTTTGCATGAGAGATATTTTTTGGTAAAAGCTTAAAAAGCAAAAAAAATCTGTAGTGTCCGTAACCATGTCAATTTTATGTTGGAAAATATCTTAACGATTTTGCATTTTAGAATAATAATACACTTTTTCGGGTTCATTAAAATGGAAGTTACATCTAAATGTTAATTAAGATCAATGAAAGATTTGCATTCAAAAAAGTTAGACACTACATAAAATTACATGAGATTGTATTTAGCAAATGCATTTCTTTTCATCTGATGAAAAGTATAAATGTGTATGCATATTTGCAAAAAATTAAGCATGGACCAGGAGATAAGAATCATTAAGTATTACGATAAATGGTGTTATATCATCATATCTGAAAATTCACTTTTTAACCTACTGTAGGTGAGACTTTTTTAGCAGGTCTAAAGAGCAATGTCTCCTGGTGATGTTTCTTTAAAAGCACACATAATTCTTCATGTGGTCATTAATGATATGTGATTTTGTTAGCATGGAGTTTCATGGTAAATGTATAATGATAATGTGCTTGTGAAGAAAACACAAATTATATAAAGTAAATATAACCAGCTCTCATACATACAGTAGATCTGGATATTTATGCTTATTATTATCTTCTTTTTTTTTTTAACAAGAGCACAGCCTCTCGTATTTATACTTTATGGTTACATATATTGCTATTACCAGACCCTCGGGTTTAATAAGGTAGTACCTGATAAGATAAGTGCTTGCCTAAATGCCTCAGTGAGCAGTGAGTGGCATACTCTATAACCACATACAGTACAGTGGAATATATGCTGCCACACATACAGTACAGTACTACATCACCAATTTAACATTACATAAAGTTTAAGCGGGTAACAAAGACAAATTGGTCATCATTACACGATATCTTGCTTTTTACTACTATATGAAGGGCGTTCGAGTCAGACCAGGACTTTCGAATTCACAGAATAACTGAACACAGTGAAGAGTAAAAACCCCTTTATTTCTGTATATAATCCCCAGTTACACAAATACACTTATCCCAGTGTTTCATTATCAAGGTAGAATGTTTTCTCAGTACACCGGAGCCATGAGCAGACTGCCTGCTTCACATCTGAAGCACTGGCCTCCCAGGAACTCCTTTAATGGCCCAAATATGTGGAAATGGCCAGGAAAAGATCAGGACTGTGTGGTGGATGTGGCAATAACTCCCAACTTCTGTTTTTACTGCGGCTAAGAGTCTCATTACCCTACTGCACTTGAAGTCTACTGTAAATGTAAATCCATTTTACATCATTCAGAAGAAATTTTATCACAAGTCCCGGTTTCACTTGAACGCCCCTTTTACATACATTTGGCAACTTGGAAGCATGTTTCAACACATGGCTGGTTTTCACGTAAAATAAGGGGGATTTTTTTTTTTTGGCAATAATAGATTTTTTTATATGTTAAGTTAAGAAACATAAATATAATACATTTACTAAAGCTTATGATTTATGACTGCAATAACCCTCCTCAATCATTATCAAAAGAAAGAAGTCCACATATGCACATCACACCAACAGCAGGAGAGGAAGTTTTAAAATACTGTATTTCAGCGACCTAATAAAAGTATTAGAGATTATATCCCGACAGACGTTTCTATGAATAAAGATGAGTCGAGTGAAACGATAACGATCAGGTTCGGGTTTAGAAGCAGCGAGTAACATTTACCTCGGTTGATGAGACAGATCTTATGTGGATGATGCAGATCAATCAAAGTGACAGCTCGTTCTTGCTGTAAACCTAGAATTCTTTACAATTTGTTAGATTACACCATAAGCGTAGAAATATAAGGGACATTTTTTTTTACGTAAATGTTTCAGTCACTTTTGGGGAGTCTACTTCTGAGTGAGATACAGCATGTGCAAAAAGGAAAACATGTTCGTACTGGAAAGCAGGACGTTTACAGAAGTACAGTGCTGTGCAAAAGTCTTGAGCCAACCTAATTTCTTTGTGTTTTTCTTCCAAAAGGCCGCATTTTCTTGCATTATTTAATGTAGTATTGAGAAAGGCTTCCTGAAAGACTTGTTTTGGCTCCAATTTTCAGTCCAGTTCCTGTACCTGAGCAGTTTCCGCAAAGATTTATTTATTTATTTTTTAAGACTCACAGTGACCTATGAATCATTCAAACATAAAAAAAAAACATCTAACTGAAGGAATAAACCAGTGAGAAACAGATGCAGATGATGACCTATGATCAGGACGGGTTTTAATATTATTTTTTTTATTTGCAAATAAATTATTTAAAAATCCTACAATGGGATTTTCTGGATTTTTTTTTTCTTTCTTATTTTGTCTCTCATAGTTGAGGTATCCCTATGATGAAAATAACAGGCCTCTCCCATCTTTTTAACTGGGAGAACTTGCACAATTGGTGGTTGACTAAATACTTTTTTGCCCCACTGTAGAGAGAGAGAGAGAGAGAGTTTTTTGAGGTTTAACTTAACTTTAATAAATGCTGATAATTTACAATAAAAATAATTTTACAACAGCATCAGTTAATAAGA
>JAQQZS010000003.1:22272948-22290768 GCA_030068045.1 Platyallabes tihoni | reverse complement strand
GAATCGAGCCTGGCCGGGAATCGAACCCAGACCCTGGAGGTGCAAGGCGACAGTGCTAACCACTACACCACCGTGCCACCACCAAGTGTTCTACCCATCACAATTCGGTCCTTGTCAAAGTCACTCAAATCCTTATGTTTGCCCATTTTTTTCTGCTTCCAACACATCAACTTCAAGAGAAAAGGTTCACTTGCTGCCTAATATATCCCACCCACTTCCAGCCGGCATTGTATCAAGATATAGAAAATATAGCTACTGTGAGACGGGACAAATTATAATGGCTAGAGGATTGGGTTGGAGTAACTCCAAAACTGCAGGTCTTGTGGGATGTTGCTGGTCTGCAGTGGTCAGGACATACCAAAAGTGATCCAAGGAAGGAAAACTGGTGAACCATTGACAGGGTCATGGGTGGCCAAGGCTCACTGATGTAGTCCGATCCAATCCAAAAAATGTTAATGCTGGTTGTAATAGAAAGGTGTCAGAACACACAATGCATTACTGTTTTGGTGCCAAAAGGGGGGACCTACTCAGTATGGTCATAATGTTATGCCTGATCAGTGTTTATACAGTATAAATCTCATGTCTGCACATGGCATACAATACTTATCATTTCCTTAGTCTTCCAATAAAGAACCAAACAAACTAAACTAAAAGTGGCTGTGCTGCAGGTTAATAATATACATTTGGGTCAAACTTTAATTTACAATTTCAGCAACTTTCATCAAAGACTGGAATGACCCCAGTACATTATAGTTTATTAATTAAAATGCCTTCATTCATCAATTTATCTTAGCAAGAGTAACTTTATTCTTGTCAAGCTCATGGTGGACGCAGAGCCCATCCTGGGAACACTTGGGGTGAGGCAGGAGTACCCCCTGGATGGGATGCAAGTCCATTGTAGTTCTCCATACACACTTCAACACACTTTGGCGCATAGCCTGTTCACCTACGGCCATGTTGTTGGGAGTTGGAAGAAAGTGAAGAACCCATGAAGAAGGAGAAAGCGTGCAAAACTGAGCACATTGACTTGAGCTCAAGATGCAAACAGGAACCCTAGACCTATGAAGCAGCAACAGGCAGTAATTACAAATTTTACAGATCCCCAGTTGGTCCAGGTAGGCCTGCAGGATGTTTTTAAGACTATAAATATATTGGGGAGATCTTTATGACTTTTAAAAGACATTGAAGTGTGAACACTAGATACATATTTTGGATTCATTTACAAATGTTTTCATACTGAAGTCATCTTAAAGTCACATCTGAGAAAAGTCTTGAATTTTAAAGAACTCGTACTTTGCGTGACTGGGCCTGCAAAATACGTAGGATTTCAACGACTGATCCACAAATGCATTGCGCGGTTCTCTTTTCATTAAAACATGTTTGTCGGTTGTTGTTGTTTTTTTTTTGAAGCAGTCGTCATCCCATCTTCTTATCCGTCTCCTCCTGGTTACAGACCCCCTGTTTCTCCAGCGTGTTATTGCCTCAGTGGGAGTTCACTGACTCATAATCCTCGATATGGTTGAGAATGAGAACACAGATGGCTGAATCATGTTAGATGTACTTCCGCTCTGGCCACCGGAGCCTGGTTTTGTCTGCTTATCAGCTCTTCCGAGTAAACTACAGATGATGAGCTGTACTGCTGTACTCCAGATGGACACGTTGGAGGTCTTTCTCTCGTTATGAATCCTGTGGGGTCATGTGTGTCATGTTCAGGTTTGCTACCACATGGGCAGTGAGACCGAGCCGGATGAGAGAGACAAACAGACAGACAGACGGGACGTAGACGCTGTGTCCAGATACATCAGCCGCTGCTTGCCTGGCCTCGTGCCTGAGCCTGCTGTCGTGGAGACCTGCATGTACACGGTGAGTCAGTGCTCTCTACATTATACTGTAGTCCCTACATAGTCCAACACGCAGATTGTTAAAGCCCTAGTAAAACACCTAGTGGATACACCCGTTACTTTAATGCATGAATAATATTATTTGGAATTTTGTTCACATTAGAAAATATACACTTCTATTAAAGCTGACGGTAAAGCTGGAGCCCTGGAGAGTTTAACTAAATTGCACAAGGCTTATTGTGGATATGTGTAAAGAAGAAGCTTTAAAGGATAACAAGGACTGCTCGCACAAAGCAGGATTTATTGGTTCTGTTTAATTTTACCCTGGATTTCCTGTCTTACTATGGTGATTTACTTTTTATCAGGCTGTGCTGATTTATACTTGCACAGTCGTGTAAACAGCTCTTGGACTAGTCAGCTGTCAGAAAAATCACACTTTTTTCCCCCTGTTGCAGGCTACTAAGCTCACACTTTGTAAAAGGTTTTCCTATTCCATAAAAATGCATTTAAGAGTATAAAATGTGAAAAGGTCAAACGTACAGTAGAATGTAGTCCTATGGATTTCCCAAATTACTGTATTTTGGGGAGGAATGTCAGGAGTATAGACTTACAGCAAAGGGAATGTTTTATCATGTCCACATTTTTGACAAATAACCCTCACTATTAGACTGGCACTTTTCTATATAGTGTAGCTACTGTATGTATTTTTTATTGGTCAAACCAAGAATCATGCGAACCTATAGGTTTATTAAGTCCGTCACAGGATGACTCTTTTCGGAATCTACACATAATAGACTGGGATAATATAATAATTTATTGAGTGAACATGCGCAAGTCAAATTCTTGCCAGCATTGTGTTTCACAATAGAACTACCTGAAGAAACTGTACTTTAAAACTGCTTTCACCCATGTTAACTACTGTACACTTACTGTCAGTCGCCAGCTCCGCCAGTCACGGTTAGTTAGTTTCACTAGTCGGAGTAGGATATGTGTTGGCAGAGCAATGGTTAAAGATTGACATGGTTCTCAAAATGTATCTTACATGTGTAAGAACGTATGTTAAAGTTAAGAGAAAAAAATAAAATAAAGTCACTATAGCACATACGATGTGTTGTATAAACACTAAAATAATGGAACACAGACAGGGCTTATGCTGTGTACACGCCCAATCATACTGAATATTAATCAGTATGCAAATGAAATGGTCACATGACAAGGTGTCAAAATAAATAAGATGTCGGAAACCCAAACAAGTGAAGATTTCCTGGCAGATTCCATAAAAAGCTTGCATGATGGTTGCTTTGAAGAAAATTATAATGAGGTCGTCTCAGGTCACGTGATCTCAGTGGGGCGTTGGATCTAATTAGCATACTAAAAGTCCAGGCTGCACAGGACAGTTTTCAGAAAATTATTTTTATAGCTAGATGTGCAAGGCCAAGACAATAACAGTCACTTGTCATTATTTTGACTATTTTTCTTATTTATTGCGTAAAGTTGTACTGTATGTGTTGTATAGTCTTAATCAATCTTTAAATGAAAAAATAATTAATCTGTTGATAATAAATGGTGTTAAGTGGATATTTCTTACATACAGCAATTGACTATAGAGTATATTTTAGCTAATTTTATAAATGCCTCCCACAGTTGGCCTCACTGAGACTAATCATTCCCTGATTGTCTTAAGATCAAAGGATTAAAGTTGTTAACAAATGTGAGAGTTCACCATTGAATTTGTTAGAAATTGTTATTAGGGCTGTTAATATTATTGCGTTAACGAATGTGATTAATCTAGAATCATACGACCAAGTTTGACCCTAATTCCTTCCCATAATCTATAATCTCAACGTGGTTACCCGCTGTGTGTGCGGTAATGGCACATTATGAGCTGACTGAGGAAACATCACCAGGTGTGCTGAACGGCAGGTTTCATTATGAAAAGCTTCTAGATGGAAGTTTGGATTAAACCAATGTTATGTGCTCGAGCTACCTTTCAGGATAACTATTTTTTACAAGAATACATTAAAGGTAAAATGTGAGAGTGGTGGCTCGGGTGGCTATGGTTCTACAGTAGGTTGTTAATCTGAGGATCTGGGTTCGAGCTATACTATCCAGCCACTGCATGGACTTCATGACTTCAACTTAATTTAAAGAACTTCTGTTTTATTGAACTTTCAGCTGCATAACACACATGATGTTATATAATTTCTATCTGTTATCACCCAAATGAGGATGGGTTCCCTGATTGAGTCTGGTTCCTCTCAAGGTTTCTTCCTATTGCCATCTCAGGGAGTTTTTCTTTGCCACTGTCGCCGTCACCCTTGGCTTGCTCATCAGAGACACTTCATTCATTCATCTCATTATTATCTAGACACATTTTTCTTACACATACACGCCAAAATTTTCTTTTTTTTTATTTTTCATTTTTGTGAAGCTCCTTTGACACAATGACCATTGTTAAAAGCGCTATATAAATAAAATTGAATTGAATTGAATTGAATTGAACTGCATGCAGAGCCAGGAACCCAGCTTTGTTAAACACGCTTCATGAGTCAAACCTCCTGGACCTGGGATGTAATAGAATATGATTAAGAAAAGTTGTTTGTTAATTAAAAAAGACAAATCACTAAATTATTACTAAACAGATTATATGCTTGTACCTGGGGGGAAATGATGGCAATATAAACTAGAGGGAACTGAAATCTGTGGGAGTTTTAAAAAATTTACAAAGGAGAAGGTTTGGTGTAGTCTTTTGGGTGTACAGTAATATGAATGAAAGTATAAAATATATCCATAATCCATGTTTAAATGAATTGATTAAAATAAACAGTAAACATTTACACAAGAGATTCGTTTAGTGAAGTGAAGTTTCTTTGAAAAGTGAAATTCTGACCTCTTTCAGTGAATGTTTAAAGTCGGTACTGAATATTTCTCTGTGGTAGAATGCCGCTATATCATTGTGTTTGCTGATCCTCCTTTAGGTCACACCTGATAATGATTTTGTCCTGGATCGTCACCCAACCTACAGCAACATCGTGATTGGAGCCGGGTTCTCAGGTTGGCAGCAATAAATCATACCATCTCTTATTCCCATGTCTGAGTGCCACACATACTGTACTGTACACAGCCACACACGCACGGACACACACACACACACACACACGCTATCTCAAAATGCTGGCTTAGATTTTAATGAGAGACTAAGCTGGGGCAGCACTGAAGGACGGTGAATAGATCCCCCAGTGCACATGCCTTTTATCCTCTAATTAAAGATGCTTGTGGAACGCTGGGCCGCCGCATGCTTCCATAGCTGCCTTTCTGGGACCAAAAGGCTCTCCTGGCATTCAATCCATCAGCTCTTATTGTCTGGTCCTTTAACTAATTACGGGGCTAATTAATTTCCGCTCAGACCATCGACCGAATAGAACTCGGCTAGTACAGATTCATTAAAAAAAAAAAACCCTCCAGGAAAGAAATGTCGTAAAGCTTCTATTGGGGGTTATATTGGGGAAAGCTATTCATTTCGGCTTGTATTGTTCTCAGATAGAGGAGCTGTTGGAGAGCGGTGTGATGGAGAGCATTGTGGTGTTGCTTCTCCACCACGCACACCATTAATGATTTATGACGTTTATTCTTCAACCTCAATTCTACATTAGGCCTATGATTGGAACTGAGAAACCCCTGTTATTAACCTTTCACTCTTCGTTTATTTTCTTCTTCTATTGTGTACTGTAATAACCTCTCTGCTTCTCCTAAACACTGCTCTCTGTTTATGTATGTATGTGTGTGTGTATTGCTGGCTGAATATCTCCAAGCATGCAATGATTTGACTCCAATTCTGAGGCTGTTTGCGCCGAACAACCTCCCATTGTTCACTATGCGCATAACATAAAAGCCGCTATGCCGGAGCGCGGGCTGTGTAGTTGCCATGGCTACAGTGTCACATTAGCATCACACATCACACAGGTCTGTCGGTCAGAAATTCGGCCACTCGGCCACCGGAACTCATTCTGAAAGCATTTCATTTCAGAACATCACGGATATTGTAGCTCTAATTTATACATCAATGTCTGACACTTTGTTCCCAGTGAACAATCTCCTTGATTCAACATATTATATTTCAAAAGTCGATGCATGATGAGAATTGTCTCCATCTCTACTTTGTGTTGTATTCTTACACTGAACATAAAGAGCCATATTTACTTGTTTACAACAAGAGTGTTTAAAAAAAATCTGATTTGTTTCTCCTCAGGACACGGTTTCAAGTTCGGTCCTGTTGTCGGGAAAGTACTGTACGAGCTGAGCATGGGCCAGAATCCTTCCCATGACCTTTCACCATTCAGCATCCAGCGTTTCCAGGACGACCCCAAATAAGATCCATGATGCCATTATCTCTAGAAAAATACATGTGAAGAAATTTCGATTTAGTTTGAAGAAAGAATGTTGGCAAATTAGTAGTGACTAAAACGCACATCATTTTAATGATAATACTTAATAATTTCTATGTTTCTATTAATCACTTGTACAAGGTGGTATCGAAAAGTTTTGAGACCCGGTTCCGTGCACCATAGATCCAGCTTTCGCCGTACGTCCTCTTTTAGACACCTAGTAGAGTGGCCCCTCGGGATGATGAGCATGCAAGCTCATCTGTCAAGCTACGGACCTGCCTTGCTTTCTTTGGTCGTGGAGATGATGGGCTCTCCCACTGTCTCAGGGTCGTACCTATACACCCAACCAAGTTTTGTCACCGGTAATGAGGCTCAACATGAACGACGGTTGCTCGGCTCCCGATGTACACAGGATGATGTCTTTTGGCACACTGACTTATGAAGGTCGGTGCTCCCTGTGACTGTGCGTGCAGCTCGATGCTGCCATCTGTAGGCATGTTACAGAACGAGTCTCACAACTTTTTGATACCACCCTGTATCCTGAGGGGAGAATGCTGGCAAATCAGTAATGATGAAAATGCAAATAATTTCAATGATAAAACTTGGTCATTTCTATGAAATATATACAGTATGTTGACAAACATGTTTTCCAAATCATCAGATGTGTGAAGTCTTCGGTTTGTCTTGAAGCTACTGTACTGTACATCTCCTGTACTGTAATTCTCTAAAAGGAAGACCACAGTATGTGATAAGCTACAGAACAGTCTGCGAGTTTAAACTGACCAGACTAAACATGACCTTCATGAATATACATTTTGATGCAAACATAATGAGTTTCCATTAAACCATTTTCAAAGCGCATACGATATTCGTGCTTCAGTGGGAACAAATCTTCCCCTTGAGTCAAGTCATGGCTAACAAGATGCACAATACCAATATTTTCATAATTTCTTCTACGTACAGCACATTTGTTTTATGCATTATTTCCTTCTCCATGCCTAAGCAAGGGACCCCGCTGTACACAAAGCAAATAGTTTGTTACAAAAAAAAAATAGAGAGAGAGAGACATCAGCCACTGAGCAATTTGCCTCAAAGGAGTCAGGCTGTGCGTTGTTGTGCCGCCTGTAACTATTTCTCCCCGTAAACATGTTAATCACTAATCAGGTGACTCGTTACTATAGCCATTCACCACCATCAGCAGGAATGAGGAAATTATACAGCGTGACAGCAGGGGAGCCGGGCCAATTTATCCTCGGGCCTAGGAGTAAGAGCATATTGATTGTGTTAGATTATTAATGGGTGCATTAAATTGCCATCAAGCACGCGTGGGCTAATATTTACCTCAGCAGATGAGGGTTTGATGATGGTGGGAGCTTCTGAACAATGCGCAGAGCAGACGAGCGAGTGGGCTGAGAAGCGGCTCCACTCCAGGCCGGACCTGGCTTTATAAATACAGCTCATGTGTCTAAGATTGGTGTCACAAGGTGTCAGGATTTTAGTTGGAGTCTATACACTAAGCTATTTATATTCAGAATGTCTTCAGATGGAGGTGATCAACAGGGATATTTTGTGTCTGATGGAAAAGGAGAGAATTGGATCGAACTTGGTGGTGTGTAGTTTTATGCTGCTGAGAGAATAAGCGCTGTTGATCCAAGTGAGGGTCTTAAGGAAAGAAATAGAGGTGTATTGTAGGGTTTATGGGCTATAGAGGATTGGAAGGATACTGGAAGAAAACCAAAGCCCAAAGAATTAAACTCAGGCGCTTATTGATGGTAAATTATTACTTACATTATTATTATTATTATTGTTATTATTATTATTATTATTATTATTATTATTAAAAGTGGAAAACCTAAACCTATAGAGATTATTCATAATAAATGAAAATAAATTGTAATTCATAAAAAAATATTTTTTTGAATGGTTGTTGACCTGCACAAATCAGGTAAGTCACTTACCTGATTTAGTGGTGTAATGGTTAAACCCTGTGACCTTGAACCTCCAGGGTCTGTGTGCATCCAATTTGCATGTTCTACCCATGCTCGATGAGTTTCCTCCATATACTCTGGTTTCCTCCTTCAGAGCAAAGGTATCAAGCAGATTAGGCTAATTGTCATTTCCACGTTGCCTGTAGTGTGTGTCGGTCAAAACATGGTATCGGTGCTAAAAAGTGTCCCACGTACTGTCCCAAGTGAATTTTCAGATAGGATCATATAACATCATTTTTCATAACACTTTATGGTTCTTATTTCCTGATATATATATATATATATATATATACACACATCTTCATTTTCATCAGATAAAAACAAACATATTTGCTCAATAAAAATTCCATGCCCTCTCCATGTAGTGTCCTTTGATCTTAATTGTGATTTAATTGAAACTTAGCTAGTTTAGATTTCACATGAAGAGACATAAACCTGAAAAATGTTATTATTCTAAAATGCAAAATTGTTAAGATAATGCAACTTGAATTTGACATGGTTACGGACACTACAGATTTTTAGCTTTTTAAGCTTTTACCAAAAAACAATTTAAGCAACAATTTTTACAGGTCATATGTTTATGAGTATTGATGCTAATGTATGTTAGTATCAATACTCATAAAGAAAGGGACTCATATGGGGCACATATAAAAATATCTCTTCAAAACAACTCAAGTTAGCAACTTGGAAGATCGGTCACTTCCATGTTGCATGAACGTCAAAAGGAGCTTCTTTGGCACACACATTTTCTTTATTATATGTATAACATAAAAAAATTTGCAATGGATGGGTGGTTGTACCGCTCCTCATGTCCTAAGTCTCCTGGGATAGGCTCCAGGTCCTTCAGACACTGTACAGGATAATCGGCGTAGAAGATGAATGGATGAATGAATGAATGAACAAATGAATAAATATAAGCAAAAACATACACAGAAGGCAAACAAAAACCTGCCTTATTCTTGCTGTTGTGATGTTTTTAAGACCTATGGAGACCTTCCCTGAGAGCAACCCAACAGTATTCATGTTGGTAGTACTCCTAAGTAGGCAGTCTAAGTGCACACCAAAGTCCTTGTGGATCCTCACCATCTAAGTGTGCTCTTGATCAATAGTGCCAGTAGGCAGAAGGGGCTTGATCCTGCTAAAATCCACCAGCATCCCCCTTCTTACTGCTGCTGAGCCGCACATGTGCAGCACTCCACAGAGTCCTTCAGCAAATCCCATTATTCATCTTTCTGCCCACTCCTGAGCCATAACACCACCACAGGCATGGCAGGAGAGTGTTTCTGCAAATGGCATGACTCAGAATCGTACTGAAAAAGTGAAGTGCACCGAGCGAGCGAATCGGAAGGGAGGCTGTGAGCATCCTGTTTTGCTCATTCCCCTGAAGATTTGGTTTAACTACTCACGGCATTTCCACCTGAAACAAGTTTTTTTGTATTTATTTTAGGAGAGATAAGATGTATGCACTAGGTACAATGGCGATTCACTGAATATTAACTTTATACAGTATAGTACATTCTGTTTCATTGGGAGTTTTTCTTGGTTGCTCACTCACTTATCGTCGATACTGTTTTATCCCGTATACAAGGTCATGGAGGGGTCTAGAGCCTATCCCAGGAGACTTATGGGGCAAAAGGCGGGGAACAATCCATCGCAGGGCACACAAACTCATTTGGGAACACCAATTATCTTAATCTGCATGTCTTTGGACTGTAGGAGGAAACCAGAATACCCAGAGGAAGCGCACCTACCAAACTTTGTTTTAATAGTATGGATCAGTACAGATCGGAGTCTGGTTCAGTATCGGATTAGCCAGACTAAACCATTTATGAGCAAAGAAAGTAGTTTTAAAACACTGCAGTCCAGCATAAAAACACTTCACATTAATATACCTACAGTATGAGCAAACTACATATATCATATTCTGAAGAAGGCACGCTGGAGGAGGAAGAACAAGGGAGCTTCTTGCTGTGGCTCAGAAGAAATGGCCGCGTAAGGAAGGAAAAGATCCGTGGCTTGACTGCAGGGAACGACAGGTAGATGTCTGTACTGTACAGTAACACAGACATACTGTACTAGAGCCCATGTAGTCCTGTCCCTAAGGTACAGACGTAAACATCAGTCCTCCAGGCTCACAAAGTCCTCCAGATCCTCAGCGTTGAAAGTTGTAAGACTTTTAAGTGAGGGTTGCTGATGAAGTCTGACACAGTGAGTCTTGCAGAGTTGAGAAAAAGGACAATGATATAGAGGAGCATTTAGGATGAGGGCAGGGTGATTTGGTTCAGCAGTGGGACTGGAACTCATCATCCAGAGCAGAGCACAGTGACAGTTTCATAGAAGGTCAGATTGGAAATGTCATCTGTCAAAACCCAGGAGGAAACGGCGTTATTGTCTAGTACTGCTTAACTTGATGTGAAATAGGCCTGTCTGTGGTATTGACAGTTTATGGATTAGAAGGCGTTCTCTGTATCTGGGGAGGAATTGAAGTGGCGGGAAAGGTATATAAGGCTATAAATAAAACCAATTTATACCACTGTATGCGGCAAAGCACTCGCATTCGTCAGTGTAATGCGACATAAGGGATAACATTAGCCCTGGATTCAACATGATAGTGTGGAAGTCACAGGACGCTCCTGAGCGGCTTTTTGACCCCAGTGTGAGACCCGTGTCTCGTTCCTCATTTGGGAGTTCCTGGGAATATGTGCAGTAGATGTATGTCGAAGTGTAATGAGCTCTGTGTCTCTGCTGCTGTAGGAGCATGGAACAGCATCAAATGGTTTTATGGTCTCTCTACATCAAATCCTCACCATGGTACTTTCTTCCTACCTTTTGTTAGATCTCTGTCACGTTGTTTCATGGTGGAAATATGATGAATGATTCGCCCCATGAATATTGCATTTCCCTCCTCTATCAGGATTTAAAGCAATTCCGAATACAAAAAGTCACTAAAAGATGTGCGAATGGAGACGGGTACAGGGTGAGGGTTGGTTCAAAAAATGTATCGTGACATTTAATTTACAGGAGAGAAAATTCCAGAGCAAATACGGAGTAAAAATGCACCTTCTTCCTCATGGAAAGTGCAATCAGCAACAATATGATACTAAATAAAACGGCAGACTGACTCAGTGGGAAACGTCCCTTTTCCCCTTGCTGAGCTGCTAAATTCTGATTTGTATATTTGTTTTCTGATAGAAAAAAAGAAAAGAAAAGAACAGAAGCAGAATGTGGGCTGGAAGTCACATACTGTATCTTCTTCTTGAATTCCGCACCAAGTCCAAGACCAATAAAAATAATGAACATATACTATACAGAACTATACTGTATTACACACTTATTTATAGTTTTAATTGTGCCATATTCAGTCAGCACCTCTTTTAATAATTAAAAATTTGCTTTTAAGCACATTCGTTTTCTTTTATCATTTTTATGCAAGCATACGTATACACTCGCCGAGCACTTTATTAGGAACATACTGTAGCACTTAAAGCTTAAAGCATTTTAGCCGTTATACTGTATATACTGTATATATATTATAAATATAATGAATTTAATTTTATTTCATTTTAACTAACTATACAAACATGGCTAAGCCAAAAAATTTTAAATGGGTCTTATAGACCACTCTGATCATGTGTTTCTATGGCTAAAAATATAATAACAACAACAACAACAATAATAATAATAAGCCCATTTTTGCGATGCCATTCCCATATTCTGGTAGGGAAATGTTAAGTTATAAATGTAACGATAGTAGGTGGCCCAGTAGTGGTTAGTACTGTCGACCTGCACCTCCGGGATCTGGGTTCGATTCCCCCTTCAGGATGTGTGTGCATGGAGTTTGCATGTTTTCCTCGGTGGTTTTCCTCCGCATACTCCGGTTTCCTCTCACAGTCCACAGACATGCAGACATGCATTTATCAATCAACCTATTCTGTGTTGTTGCTTAAGTTTTAAGGCTTTTAAATTTAAGTATACTTTAATACCCTAACTGGATGAGCTCTCAAAATAGTCTTAATTCTTTCTGCCAAGGTTTTTGGAAACATTCCTGCGTGTGATTCCGCTCCATGTTGTATCTCACAACTCCTCCAGATTTTTCAGCAGCACTTTTCATGCCCCAAATCTCCTGGTTTACTGCATCCAAAAGGTAATACTGTACTGTACATCAGATTCAGTTCTGGGAATCTAATTGGGAAGGCTACTGTACTGAGGAGCATTAAAGTCGTTGTCATGTTGGTGAAATGACGCTGCTTGGTTCATTGTCATGCTGGAGGTAACTCTTTAAAGAAGGGTAAATCATAGCCATGAAGGGTTCACATGGTATCAGAAAACAGTACTCAAGTAGATATTCGACTGGCTGAGAAAAGTGGAACATCCACTTTCATCTCGGAGTGGTTTGGTGGTTAGAACTGTTGCCTCATCCCTCTAGGGTTGGGATTTGAAGTGGTGGATGCATGTTCTCTCTATATCAGTGGGTTTCTTCTGGGTGCTTGAGTTTCCCTCCACACACAGAACAAAGATATGCTTACATGGAATGGATTTTTCAAGTTTCTCTAGTGTGTGTGTCTGTCTGTAGGTTAGAAGAACATTATTAAAACACTAAGCAATAGTGTGAAATCAAAGGTAATTGCAAATACATAAGGTTAAATAGACTGGACTGCGATAAGCAGAATTGAAGTCTTGACTACGAATACTTGATATTCATCCGCTGTTTTCATCCAGGCCCTTGTTGCTCTTGAGAGCACCATTTTCTTTTTTCTTTTTTTTTTTCTTGACATTGCATGATGGCACAGAGCGGAGAATAACAGGGTTGGTTTTTAGGCATATCCTCCATGTATAACCCCCATCCTCCATGTCACTGCTTCAGTGCTGACTTTATACCACTACAGAATTTAAAACTAGAAGAAATTTCCTTCATGGTATATACAGTATGTGATAATGTTGATCCCCAAAAGCCTGACCTGACAGATCTCACTTTAAATTATTACTACAGTATTACAAGCTTTCCACTGTGACTCACAGGCAGAGGGCTACACTGTAATCTAGATCTTTTAACTAGAAAACGTACAACCTGATGCTTTATCGATTTACTTGTATACTGATCAGCTATAACAATGAAACCATCTGACTAATTCTGTGTAGGACCTGCTTGTGCTCTAATCCATTGAGACATTATTGCACAAGACCTCTGAAGATGTGCTTCAGGGTTATCTGATAGCAGAAGAGCCTTTAAGGTTCTCTATGGTTAAAGGTTGAGCATCCATGAATCAAACTTGTTTTTACACTGATTGACGCAGATTGAGATCTGTGGAAATCAACTATGTTTTTTTCATGTTCCTTAACCAATTCCACAAATTTCTTTTTTACATTTTGGCAGCTGAAAGAGACCACTGCCATTATGGAATATAATTGCCAAGAAGGGGTTTACTAAGTCCACAATACTACACCTTTGATAGGTATTAATCACTGCATACTAGGAACACTTCAAAAGGCATACTTTTTTTTGAGAAAAGTCGTCTAGCCATCACAATTTGTCTGTTCTTGAAGTCATTCATATCATTACACTTGCCCATGTTTCTGCTTCCAACACACCAACTTTGAGAACTGACTGTTCACTTGGTGCCCAATATATCCTACTTCTTGACAGGCGCCATTGTAATGAGTTTTAATAAGCAGCGTTATTAACTTAAACTTTCAGCTGTTTTATTGTTATTGCTGATGCATAACCAATGCATGTACGAGGTGGTATCAAAAAGTTTCAAAACTAGTTTTGCGCAGCACAGGGAGCACCGGCCTACATAAGTCAGCATGCCAAAAGACATCGTCCTGTGTACTGTACATCGGGATCTGTGAAACTGGTGCTAATCTGACCATGCACGTCAACACGTCTGGTACGGCAAGAACAAGGAGCAAACGTGAAACTGGGCAAATCTGCCATGGAGACGTTTGACATGATTCGGCAAGTTTAAGGCGATGCTGCAACGAGGTGTTCGAGGTGTTTTAAGTGGCACGCCAGCCTCAAGAGTGGAAGAACATCACTTGAAGACCACGAGAGATCAGATCAACTTGTGCATGATGATCGTCTGAGAACAATCCACAACATTGCTCGTATTTCAAGAAAATGCATTCAAATCTGAAAAAAAAGCAAAAAAAAAAAACAGTGCAGCTGTGTCTCTGTCTCTTTTTGTTAGGTTTTGTTTCACTTTTTGTAACATCTCTACACCTTTATATTGGCTTTCATCAGGGTCTCCGCATAAAAACACAGAAGAAACAAAACACGCCTAAAAGTTATCTTTAGAAAAGCCCGGGTTGTTTACCTCTCTGTAAAGGTCTAACGTGAATAAAAGACCTGCAGAAAGCCGTATTGAACATGAAATGTTTGAAAGCTCATCACATCAAACAAAGCACGGTCCCTAAAAGCTCCGAGCTATTGGTCTTTTTTGGCTCCCAGAAACACATTTCACCTGGATGCTGCTTTGAGAGATGAGAGTCCTGAAACTGGAACACAAAGGAGGTGCCCTAATGGGATGAAAGTTGTTCTCTGAAAGCACAAGCACATTGCACATTTTGTTATTGTCTGGAACAGAGATGTGAAAATGAAACGGGGGAGAAAAAAAATGTGAATGATTAATGATAGAGATGTCTACTTTGAAAAAAAAAAAATGTAAAAATGCTATATCAGTTTAACGGCACAGGGGTAACTTGGTGGTTAGGGTGTTGAACTGCTGATCAGGAGGTTCCCAGTTCAAGTCCCAGCCCCTCCGGGTTGCCATTGTTTGGCCCTTGAGGATGGTCCTTTACCCTGAACTGCTCAAATACAATCGGGCACTGAGCTGGCAACCTGGCCCTGTAAGAAACAGCCACTGAAACGATGGGTGTATCTGCAGAGTGTGGAGTATTCGTCGCAGTCTATCCTATCCTACATCAATTTTATCTTTAAGACACCACAAGTAAGCAATTAAACAGCAACCTTTAAGGTGTGATGTGAGTTTGTGCCCATAATCTGGGACATGCTTTTCAGCAAACCAATCATGTTTCATCATGACATTGCATATCATCATGCAGATACATGTTAAGAGATTTTAAGTTTAATTTCCTTTTTATTTCCAGTTGGGTGAGCCAGTGCACGCTGTAGCCTCAGATTCAGACCGTCTGCTGTCGTGGCCCATCCAGTTCAAGATTTGATTCAGTGATTCTGAAGATGTGTTTTTGTTCACCAGGGTTGAAACAGGGTTGAGATCGGTTATTTAAGTTACCACAACCTTCTTGTAAGTTCAGTTGGCTGGCCATCCTCCTCTGACCTCATTTGATCTCATCAACCAAGTGTTTCTGCCCACAACACTTGCACAACTCTGTGTAAACTCTACAGAGAATAGAGGAAAATATGCTTTTCTGTTTGCTGGAACAACTCACAGAAGACCATAAACAGAAGGGTTTAGATGGGTGCAAACAAAATATGGACCGATACTCTAAGGAAGGTCAAAGTTTTCATTACTGGACACGGATTCATGACTACGAGCCTGAGAGTAAACAGCAGAGTATGGAACGGAAACATCCTCAATCGCCGGCCGAGAAAAAGTTCAAAAGTCAACCATCATCTAGAAAATTCATCAATGCTTACAGTTTTCTGGGATTCTCAAGGGCCGGTATTGGAACAGTATCCGGAAAAAGGTTCCACAATCAACAGTGCTCGTTACAGTGAGACGCTTATTGAAGAGCTGAAGCCTAAACTTCGGATTGAACTCATGAGACTGCTATCCATAGGCGTCGTGATCTTGCATGACGATTTAAATCATTCTTTCTATTCTCTTTTAACCTGTTTGTTTCCCTAAAAGCAGCCGTACGAGGACGAAGATTCACTTCTGATGAAGAAGTGAAGACAGCGGCGCATTCGTGGCTCACCGCTCAGCTTAAAACATTTTTTAATGAGGGAATATGAAAACCTGATGACATATGGACAAAGTGTATGGAAAAGCAAGGAGATTATGTCAGAAAATGATGGATTTGTCTGTAAACGTTGTGATGATAATTTTTGACGCACCCTGAATATTGGTTTAACTGTGCATCCCTAATAACTGTAAATAAAAATGTATGACCACGTCATGTTAAAGTACTGATTTACAATAGTGCCGATCTGTACCTTTATTTTTCATTGAGTGTAAACATTGTGTGGCTGAGCTGGTGAGAACAAACAAAATGCCACTTTAAGCTGCTTAGGTTTTGGACCAGTTTAATGGTAATACACACTAACTCCAGCTTTGTGTTGGCAGTAATTGGTACAATTTGGCTACTCTGTAAAAAAAAAAAAAAAAAAAAAATCTAAAAGGATTGGAGGAACGAAGAGGAAACAATTACTTTTGAACAAAACAAATATGAATAGAATCTGAATAAGCAAACGTAAGAAAAAAAATATGCATTACATATTTTCAGAGAAATTCCCAGGCTCAGTGCTTTTTTTTTTTTTTTTTACACTGCAGAATGTTGGCATGGATTTTGACACCGTAATCAAGTCTGTAGTGCTTCTATTCCAGCTGATGAGATGAAGAAGTCAAAATATTAGCTCTTCATTTGTTATATTAAGCATGTCGAACATGCTCTAGTAACCGCATTATTCATTCCATCGTCGATTTCTTTTTCATTCAGATTAAAGTTTGATTGCACATCTAATAATTACAGTCATTACAGGGATCATTATCACATCAACACCTGTCGTGAAGATGCAATATTTTTCTAACGATCATAATTCGCTACACCTACTGTAAAAGAGAAAAGCGTTATTGATTTAAATGAGGCAGGGGACGTTCTGACGTCTGACGTTAAGAAATTCATTGCACTGCAGGCTGTTACTGTATTTACACCTGGTCGCTAGATCCGTATGATAATTTTGTTGTCTCTATAGCAACCTTCTATTTGTTTGTACGATCTGCCTGTAAATGACAAACAACACTTAAATAATTTAGGCAGTCCTTCTTTTCATGGAACTGTGAACCAAAAAATTACAAAACAAAAAAAGACTAGTTTTAACACAACTTCTGAAATGCACTGATTTACATAATTTTTAAGACTCCTTAACTATGAATTATAATATCCAGCTTTTTACTTATCATAAAATAATTATCGTAAGATTATCATAACCGGCCACTTTATTAGGTAGACCTACTGTACTGGGTTGGCCCCCTTTTGGCTTCAGAACTGCCTTGAGCCTTTGTGAATTTAAGAAGGTGCTGGAAACATTACTTTCTGGCATCACTACGGCCATCAGTGGATCAGTGTTAGATTTCTCACCTGCCATGTGGACGGCCCGGGTTCAAACCCCAGCCACTGGATACGGGGCCAGTCCCAAGTTTGGACATAATGAGAGGCTTTCGTCAGGAAGGGCAGAGGTGGGTAGAGTAGCTTAAAAACTGTACTTCAAATAATATTACTTAAATAGAAGTAAAAAGTAGTCATCCAAAATATCATGCAAGTTAGAGTATAAAAGGATTTGGTGAAAAGATACTCAAGTACTGATTGTAATTGTAATGTCAGATTTGTTTTAATTATAATAATAATATTTATATATATACTATATATATATATACTATATATATATATATATAATTTATATAA
>JAQQZS010000003.1:22252058-22265831 GCA_030068045.1 Platyallabes tihoni | reverse complement strand
ACACACAATACTTCAGACTGAAACACGACTGCCCCCTACAGGTAATGAAGGGCATTTTCACAGCTTCCCGCGGGAAGTCGCGGGATCCCTTTTCTGAAAACGTGCGTTTTTAAAGGCCAGATCTGTAGATCTTTATGATTGCTTAATTTTCCTGCTTCTGACGCATCAACGTCGAGTGCCAGTGGTTTGATTGGTGTACATCGGATACCATCTTAGGAGAAAATACAAAGGAAGATACACACAATCTGTCCCCTTAACTAGAAACTTTTGAGTGTCACTATGGCTAATATTTACCTAAACTAAAAACTCACTATGCTTTGGGTAAGTGTTTGCTGTACTTCATTTGTACTTGCAATGTCTAGCAGGCTGTACAGATCAATGGTCTGTTTTAATTATAGCTGAATTAAAACACCAGAGGGGAAATCTATAGTTACCTCTGAATTGACTTCAGTTACTCCGTTGGCTATGTTTGTTCGGAGTAATTAATCACAAGGACATTTCAACAAATTAAACATAAAACCCCTTTTAAATTGGAATAAGTGCAAAAGCAATTACTGATTCACTCGAGATATGTTTTTAAAAATATACTTCTGTTACTTTTAAATATACAGTAATTCATGCACACAACAAACTTGTAACTGGGAGCAGGTTAGAATGAATTAGAATAAAATAAAAGGGTAAACAAAAAAATGCTCATCAAGTGAGAAATGTATTAAGGTGAGATGGACATGCGTAGAGCACACTTCACTTCAAATCAGGCATCACCTACTGCCATCTTCAGTCACTGTCTGCCCTGTAGAGATACTTCATCATCAAACTGTCCACGCTCTTCTTCCTTTTCTTCTCCTCTTTCTTGCTGAGTGGTGGCGCTACTTCAGAAGATTCACCAGGCTCTATCTCGTCTTCAGAAGCTGATTCCTTCCTAACTGGAGCTCTCTTGACGCTGTTAGCACTTTTATATGAGATTGTGGATGCTCCCGAGCTGGAATCCGACTCTGAGCTAGACTCGGATTCGGAGGAGGATGATGAGGATGACTCCTTCTTCGACTTCTTTTTTTTGCCCTTTTTCTTGGACCTTCTTTTTCTACGCTCATTCTCGGACGAATCAGAGCTGTGGCTTCTCCGTTTCCTACTCTTGTTCTTCTTCCTGCTACGTGTGCTCAGGCTGCTGCTGGAGCGATGGAAGTCCACGGCTGAAGCAGAGCGTCTTGAGCTCAAGGAGCTGCGGCTGCTGTCCCTGCCAGACCTCAGACACTTCGCCTCGTCATCTTCCTCCACCCCACGCTTGCTCAGCTTGCCGGTCTCGGCTTCAGAGTCTTCCAGGCTGCTACGCTTGAACTTGATGGGTTTGAAGTTCAACACCTCATTGATGGCTGCCTCCAGAGCTGGGTCGAGGTAGTTGCGGTGGCCCACGGGTTTGAGGTCGGGGGCATCGGGTAGATCGGGGTCGGTGGTTCTTGTTTGTGGGGGCACAGACATGCTCCGGCTGCTGGAGGAGTGATGCGGACTGTAGGAGTGTAATTCACTATAAGCCACACTCATGGCATCTTCATCCACATCAAACTCACTGTGGCGGCAGCTGCGGGCTAAAGACATGCGGGAATCGGCTCGGCTCACACTGCCGGGGCTCCTGCAGCTCACACTGCCAGGGCTTCTGCGGCTCACACTGCCAGGGCTTCTGCGGCTCACACTGCCAGGGCTTCTGCGGCTCACACTGCCAGAGCTCCTGCGGCTCAGGGATGGACTAACTGCTGAGCCGCGCTCACTCTGGTGATCGTTGAGCCGAGACATACTGCGGCCCCGACTCAGCATGCTCGTAGAACTCACAGTGGATTTGACATCATCGTCGTCATCATCATCCAACCAAGAGGCT
Source organism: Platyallabes tihoni (assembly GCA_030068045.1). Lineage (NCBI taxonomy): Eukaryota > Metazoa > Chordata > Actinopteri > Siluriformes > Clariidae > Platyallabes > Platyallabes tihoni. The sequence goes on along the minus strand of JAQQZS010000003.1, from coordinate 22,263,958 downwards.
CGGCTCAGGCCCACAGATGACACAACTGATTTGTTGTCCATCTCTGACCAGCGGCTGTCCAAGCCCTTCCTGGCCCGCCTGGCTGCCTCAGAGTAAGCCTGTGAGATAACTGAGCCCCTGTCATCCAGATCATCCTTCCTCCAGGAGTTCACCGAGTAGGAGTCCCTGCCATCCGGCTGCTTGGCTTTGCTTTTGCGGAAGGATGAGAGTTCCTCAGAGTCATCCTTCTCCTTGAGGGTGCTAAAGAGTGAGCCCTCATCCCCTTTGCCACCGAGTGAATCCTTAAGGTTCGAGCGTTTTCTATAACTGAGTGAACTCATCACAGACACCGGCCTACTCTGGTCTAAACCTTTACCTTCCTTGCCATTCTCGTTCCATTCCTTCCCCTCTTTGGCATCACAGTTTGCAGCATATCTATAACGGGTTGAAGGGGACGATGCCATCACAGCAGACCAGAAAGAAATGGAGAGGAGGATATAGAAATAGAAATTAAAAATGAGTTATGAAATGGGAAAAAAAAAAAATGTTGTGTGACATTAAAAAAGAGATTTCCACAAAGCATTTAAAGTGCAGTTACAGTTGTAACTCCATCACCTGAAAAGAAACACGTGGCTGCTAATGGGAGCACTGGCTCATTTTCTAAGAAAGCATTGTGGATGGCAGACTGCATTAATCTGTATTGTTTCCACTTTGAGAAAATATATACTGTACTATACATATATATGTATGTGAGTGAATCCTCCTTGAAACGATGGATTTATCTCAGAAATGGCAGAAGACAGGACAGAACAGTAATGTAAAAGATGATAAAAATGGAATTTGCCTTTTAAACCGGTTTCTAGTCATCTAAACCGAACCCGAACATAATTAGCTATGATTCAAATTCAATGATCAACTGTGCCTTCTTAAGCTCTTTACTTGAATCAATTCTAAAGATCCAGTGCACACAAATACCACGTGTATAATTTTCACTTTGGTTGTCTTGCATAGTTGCTTTTTCTAATAAAAGTTGATAATGAATAAAAATTCTGCATGAAAACCCAATTTCTAGGGCAAACGCACAATAATGGAGAACATGAAGAAAAGGATTTTAAAGCTTTCAAGTTTTTTAAAAGTTGTGAGGGGCTCAAGAGGGAGGCTTAAATCTTCTGGAAAAGAGACAAATGTGGGGCAATCGAATCTGTCAGCCAGCAGGCTCAATCTATTAATCTCTGGAAGAGGGGAGCAGGTGTAGGCAAGCCAGCTGGCCAACAGGCGTGTCGATAAATCTGCCAGGCAGGCCGCTGCTTCTAAAGAAGCCTCTGTCATCAGACCTTGTGGCAATGAGGAGAATTAGTGAGTGGGTAAGAAAAATATCCCTGCAAGCAAATGAATGCTCCTTTCCTTTCCCTAGCCTGCTTTATGTGCATGAGGGTATCTAGTTTAGACCGAACCATTAAAATAGGCGACCGGAGGGGAAAGGTACTGTAGCCTCAAACTACTGACCTTGAGCTCTTCAAGCTGCCGTCATCTGACAGATTTTTGGCTGAGCCTTTGGTTTTGGAGAGCCAGGACTTCACACCATCAACTCGGTCCTCCACTTCGGAGCAGGAATCTGAGTCTCCTTCACTATATGGACAAAAGAAAGAAAAAAAAATGAAGAGTGTCAGCTCCCAGCTAAAAATAGATTCTGTGGGGACTGTTAGTTTGGTAATACGGAACCGACAAATATCTTTATAGCACAGAAACAAGAGCACTCGGACATGCGTTCAATCAGCAGAGGCCTATAAGTCTCAATGCCATTCTTGTGTTAGTCAGCTCTCACGCTCGAGACCTTGCAGGCACTGGACATCCTATCTGAGCAGACTTTGCCTTTTATTCTCAGCACATGATGAATAGTCGAAGGGGCTTCCTGATGTTTAGGATGCAGTTGCTGCATTACAGCGAAATATTAGCAGTTAGGCATTAAGGAAAAAAAAAAAAAAAGGGAATTATGAACTGCCAAAGACTGCCTGAAAAAGATCACAAATCCCGAAAATAAAAAAAGCAACTCTTAAGGTCATGTGAAAAAGGGAGGACTAGCTTCTAAATACTTTCAAAAGGGTCAGAAAATGAGCACTTGAGTTTTAATTATCGTACATTGACTGCAGCATTCTGCAAACAGACACGAAACAGTGCCAGTGGAGGATCAGTGGTGCTGTCAATAATTAGAGTGAAAACTTGCACAGAAGTTTCCCCAAGAGCAGGAACATTAATGGTCTGCACGCTGAGCGGCTGACTGAATCTGGGTTCTGTTTGTTCATTTCTCAGGCCAAGATAAAGCCCCGGGATTTATGTTTAGCCAGATCTGCAATTCAATTCTTCTCTGTCTCTTCAGATTAGTCTTATAGCTCAGTTATTGTGTAGCACTGTCTGTGGAATAGATTTCTTTTATTTATTTATTTTTTTTAAAGCACCAGACGATTCAGATGTTAGAAGAAGCTTCAGTCAGAGTTGACGAACACAGAAAAACTCCAAATGAGGTCACAGCTACCAGTTTCTACTTTTAATTTGGATTTCGATAAACATGCTTCTAGGTGTCTTCTGGGGGCCGACGCAGTCGATCCGCTGAAGAATAAATAACGGAGAATAAAGTTGCTACGGAATGTAGTGTACCTTCTGCTTTTCCCACATCCTGAACTCACTCACTATGCAGATCAACATTCATATCATAACATTATACATTTATCTAACACAAACACAACGGGGAAGCAAGAACTGAATTGATTCCATTGCAGTAGGATGAGATGTTGGTACAGTAGGATGAGTAATTTAGAAGCATACCTTAAGCCTCCTGCCCTTATCAAAGAAAAGACAGGTTGGCTCCGAGTGCTTCTGTACTGTATGTGCACTGACTTTAAACTGGCATCCTGGGTAGGGATGGAGGGGAGATATTCTGTGTATGGAGCTCTAGAGCTGGGCAGGACAGGGTATTCTGCGATCGCATAATTGTATCACTGACTGTATCACGCAATTTGTCACTGACTGCACATCGTTAGCTAAACCCTGTACAACGGTTCTGAAGGGCAAACCAACACTTTTGCATATTACTTTCTGAATACGAGTTTAGAAAAAAATAAAACACGTACATGAATAAAACGTATATAAAGATTTGCTTTGGACGTTGCGTGCTATAAACTGGTATTCCTGTGAATATTGTGAATTTCAATTTGCATAGCAACAAGGAGTAAACAATACTCGTGGAACTGTACTTTATAACTTAAATACTAATAAGATTTTTTTATTCAGATCTTATACAAATCAATGTCACGTTTCTCATTGCACCGAGAAATTAAACTGTCTTAGTTTAGCATCCAGCCATTTTAGTTTCTGAAATTCTGTAAAGAATTGTGCCAATGTACTGTACAGTACGTGTCATCTGTGGTGACTTTCTCATGCTAGGCGATGTAATCTAGCATGTAAACAGAGCTAAATCTATCCGCGCTTGTGTGAATAGGGACGTGATGTTGGGCGCACCTCGCCCAACCTGAATTAGGTTATACTAACAAGTTATATTTTTTTATAGAATTTTTTTTGTTTTTTTTTACATAAAAAACAAACAAACATAACATTAACTTAATTGTATCACTTCACTTGAATAGGACTTTTGGCTGAATGCTAACATTTCTACAAGAGTAAGATTTTCATCGATCTACAGTACAGTAGATTTAGACTTTCATTCACTCATCATGTATACAGAGTCCCAGGGGGCCTGGAGCCTCTTTCAGGAGAATTAGGGCACAAGGCAGGGTACACCCTGGAGTCGGTGCCTTCCATCATAGGGCCCACACACTCATTCACACACTATGGGACCCTGGAGGTGCAGGCGACAGCGCTAACCACTATGCCGCCTTGAGTTAAGTTTACAAATAATGTTTCAGGTTAAATCAATTTCTACCTGAAAAGGATAATTCAATATGCATTGTTTGCTAAAAACACCAATAATAAACTCCACACAAAAAAATGGTTCAGGTCTGGGAGCCAATAGCAGACGGGTCTGGAAGGACTTTTTTTTTTTTTTCACCAGGTCATTTGCGAGTTATGCATTATTAAGCTTGCATGGTTAAAAGATTAATGAGCAACACGCCCTCCCCTTTCTCTGTCAAAAGCTGTCGGATTTCGGGAGTCGGACTGTAAAATATTCAGCAGACACAGACACAATACGTACAGTATACAGTATACCATAGGAGAGACAGAGAGAGCGTCTACACATCTCTGTGGTGTCGTACAAACTGTAGAAAGTGCCAAGGGGTCCTGAAGACAATTGAACAAAAGTTCAATTGACATGTTGAGGCAGTATTTGAGCACACACACACACACACACATACTTACCAGTCAGTACTGTGACTACAGCCGTCCAAAAGCGCATGGTTAAGTAGAATGTACATACAGTGCAAAAAAAAAAATGAAACAGGGATCATGCTTGGCTCATGTGGTCAGTAGCATGCATGGATTATACTGTATAGCATGTGATCTCATGCAAAACAAATGGTGGATATAATCATATAGAAATGGGTGATGTTAATTGTCATGTCTATGGAGTGTATTGCAGTATCACTGGCCTGTGGACTAATAACCTGGACCTTCAGTATGATGATAAGCAAAACAAACAAACAAACAAAAAAACACATATCTGATATTAATATCCTGTTCACAGGGTCATATTCTCATAAGGAGCTTGGATACTGCAATATTATCCAAAGATAAAAACCAAACCAGGTTAAGGTGAGCTCAAACAATAGCTCAGGCTCCTCACGTTCTGTTCTTTCGTTTCTGATACTTAGTCACCATGTCTTGTAAGCTGGAAATGGAAGATGAATAATCAATAGAGACAGAAAGAAAAAGAGAAAAGTAAAGTGAGACGGGCATACATCATAAACACAAACAAATTGACAGACAGAGAGACAGACAAATTGATGAATGAAATGAAAAGGCAAATTCCTGAAAAGGATTAAATAAATATGAACTAAGGTCCAAATGTAAAAAAAAAAAAAAAAAAAACATTTAATCAATCTTGCAGAAGCAGTTGCTGTAAAGAAAATATATCCTTGTTGAGGCCTTTCTGTTATGACCTGGCCTTGACCGGGTACTTTTTCATGAGGGTACCCCCTCATGCTCCACATTCAGAATTTTGATGCATGTAAATGCTGTTTTTTCCCCCCACTGTGGCTTGTTAAAGGCTAGCAAGACCTAAAAATGAGTAAATCAGTCAATCTCTCAAGTCAGCGAGTCAGTAAATCAGTCCGTAATCCTGAGACTCAATTCAGTTTATCTTTATATCAGTGAGTCAGTCAGTAAATCAGTGACTTGCTCAGTCAATTAGTCAATCAGGAGGTGACTGAATGAGTCACTGAATCACTGAGAACAAAAAGTTCACTAGACAAAAAAAGTTCACTAGATAGCTTTATGTTTTATGATTTTTAGTGATTATAGCGAACCAATCCAATTACCCTTAAATTCAGTGTCATGTGACTGGCTTTTCAACCCATGGCTCAATTATAAGATATCATTCTGGATTTTAAAAAAAAGACAAAAAATTGCACTGAAATAATGTAGCATCTATATTTAATTAAAAAAATAAAAAAAGAAAGCTCAGATAAAGGCATGCACCTCAACGGATTTACAGAAAGATCCCGAAGGTAGAGCCGGCATGAATCAGTTGGCTGTGTGTTCAGTTGATTATGTTTTTTGTCATCTTTATCAGCAGGCGACGGAAACGTCAGGAAAACCAAACAAACATGATTTGTGCTATTATACTGTGCAATTTCCCTTAGGGATTAATAAAGTACTCTATCTATAAATTTCTAGATAGGAAAAGACTTTTTTTTTTTTTTAACCTGACAGTGCAAACTTACTGTGACAGCAGCTTTCTGCATAATTATGTAAAGCATTTTTTTCACTAAAAGTGAAAACCATTAACATTTGCAAACATTTAATTGAACCGCTTATAAAATGCGTACAAATTTAATCGACATCCAGTTACTGACATGAATACTAATGAATTGATTATGAAAATAATTCTCAGAAAATGAAATGTGCTAGAATATTTTATGCAGTATGAATGAGTAATAACTGACAGCAACTTGTCTGACCAATAGATTCAACCACCGAGTGGTTACAGGCGGCAGGGACTAACCTGCAAAAAGAGAGAGAGAGAGAGAAAAATGGGCAGTACAGAAGTTTACCTGTTGATAAGATCTTCATTGTCATCACTCTCCATCTCATCTTCGATAGCAGCCTGCAGGTCACCGATCCTTTTAAAGGCCAGCTTCAGGTCTGCCTGAAGACTCTGATTTGCAGCCTCCAAGCTCTCGATGTCCATTTCCTAGGGAAACATGATGAGTTAGCACAGATACAAAACAGGACAACTGTGATGTGCACCTCACAGATACTGTACACTGTGCTCGTATTTCATGACAGACAGACTGACAGGCTGATGGATGGGCATCTCACCAGCTCGTGCTTTTTCCGGCTGGCTTCAGCCTCCTTTTTGGCCAGTTCTCCCATCTCCTCCTTGAGGTCACGTATTTGACGCTGCAGCCGTTTGTTCTGCTCCTTCTCGCGGTTCTCATTGGTGCTACGGTGGTCACGTTCCTCGGTCAGTTTTTCCACATTCTCCTTAAGCCTTGACACGAGACTCTACAGAACAGAGGAATCCATCGAATGTATTAGAACCATCAATCATATGAGTCAATACTTATAGGCTTTTCATTCCTAATGCATGATGAACCTTTAAATAAAAAAAAAAAGAAAAGAAAACAAAAGTAAAAGAAAAAAAGTTGCCAAGTATATATTTTTACCTGGTTGGAAAGTAACGCTATAGAAACTAAAGAGTGAGTCAATTTGCAGCCTAAAGTTATAAAGCCTTATTTAGATTTAGCCATCTATAACCTGATAACTTAAATAATGAAATCTTACTCTATAGATAACGATATATTAACACGCTGAAAAAGTTTACACAGATAAAAGTAATATTATTAAAATGTTGTGCTGGCTGAGCTTTTGGTCTTTTTCCACTTTCCATAGTCCACACAAACTAAACATTTGCCCTGCCCACTCACCTCCAGACGTTTCACCTGCGTCTTCTCGAACTCTAGCTTGGTCTCTATCTCACGGATCTTGGCCTCTTGCCTGCTGACCAGAGACTTGTCCACCATCGACTGTTCCTGGAACTCCAGTTGACTCTGCAGTGCAGTGAGCTGTCGGAGCATGCACAGAGTCAGACACACTCTGATAAACTCTGGACGTCGAAATTCATCTGCTGTGGGATCTGTACTGAATTATGAAACTTTCGGGGCTGCATATTGTTAATCTTGTCTGAAATGAGTCAAAACTTGTCTATAGAGAGTCGCCACGGGGTGTCTTTGTGGTGGCCTTCTTTAAAAGTGCTCTGCCACTTTCTATTGACCTGGCCCAGCATACTGCATTGGATTCTTAATTGCCAGCCTCTCGAATGCATTATTCAAAAGCCCTTCTGGCACCTCTGTTTTCCATCTCTGAGCATGCTCTCATTTATTTTCAAAGAGGTGAAGAATTTTGCAGCTCGGAATAATGACTGCTGAGATATTGACTTTTCAGCCAGGCCTGGAGCCGCTGCTTTTTGAACTGAACTTCAGATGAAACTGAAGATGAAAACAGAAGAGGCTTTTGTATGTCCTTGAGTTTCTCGCCCTTTTCTAAGTGTTTGAGGCATTAATTTTTCTTCCACAAAAGCAATTGGAACGAAATTGTGCGGCTCTTCTGGCCTGTTTATCCGCATATCTGTAAGTCTGTAGTAAGCACCAGATTAGCTGACTGAAACAGCATGGATAATTGCTGAGTGACATGATCTGATCCTTATCTAGAGCTTTTTGCTTTTTTGGAGCAGAGGAGTGAGACACTGATCTTTTGTGTTCTGATTTGTCACGGGAGCTTTTGAGAACTGAGAAAAGCTGACTTGGTTCATTTATAAGTCAAGCGCTTAATGAGACCTAATGATTTACAAAGAGTTCAGCGCTAATCGAGGCTGGCTCATACTCCATTTACTTCCATCTGTTCATGCTCTGTGTTAAAACACAACCAGTTTCCTAATAATGCAGTGGCCCACCTACAGTAGCTTCTCTTTGTTTGGGGCCATACCTTCTCCTGGATTTCCTGTTTCTCCTTCATGGCCTCCTCGAGTTGACTCTGGAGCTCGCTGACCTGTGCGAGGCTCTGAGATGACTGTATGACAGCAAAGAAGATAAAAGACGAGTCAGTCGTTCACAACACACTCAATGTAGAAAGTCATCTAAAACCATTACTGCATACGCTGCTGTACATCACACATCCTAAGGGATATAAAACACAACTTTATTTCTTTTAGAAATTTATTAAGGCACACATAAGGCAGCTGATCAAAAGGTAGATGAACATGTGCGCCGATATGAACAGATTTATGAAAAAAATGCAGACATAATCCCTCAGAAATGCAACAAACATAAAAATATACTGGCTAAATAAACACTACCTTTTGCAACGCAAAACGAGCACGGATTCGAGCAGCTTTATTTCAGTCACAAAACAATATAACATGTTTTTGCAGTGTAGTTTATTTATTTATTAATTTTTTTTATTGTGCGTAAGAATGGCATTTCAGAAACCATGCTTTTTTGTTTTTGCTTCTCTCCCTGGCCTCAGTGAGCAAGTTTTTGTATGAGGATTCTGAGTGTATAGGTGTGAACAATTGAGACATCAATAGGAGTCCTGGGGAAACCTGGTGTCACCTGAGCCAGGTGTTAATAAGTCTCACATATTCATGAAAAGTCATGGATTACTCAGTAAAACAAAGGCGCTGCTGAGAAAAGATCACATCAGTCATTTTAACGCAAATAAAAGGTTTTTTTGTGGGTTATAATTTAGTTATGGGCACAACCCAAGACTTTCATAAACTCAGTTCTGTGCTGAAAACAATGTCAGGTTTGTTTATTCTCCATTTTCTCTGTTTTTCTGCCAGAGTTTAAAATAGTATTTGTTTTTGTACAGTATGTGTACTTTGACATAAGTTTGATATCAGTTGCACATGAATCTAACATACTGTATTTACATCAGCCACATTATGAAAGCGGAGTCTGTGGTCTACTTAAATAAGGGAAACGTATTAGCTACTATATTTTTAAAGATTTGAAATTTACACAAATTTAAAAGGTGTGCTGAATCACTGCAGGTCCCCAGAGGGTTTTAAATAAATCTACAGATTATAAAAGAACCTGGGAGGTCCACCTACTTTTAAAGGAAGAGAAAAATGGATTTTTTGAGTAATTAACCTACTCCAGCGCTAAAAAAAATATATAAAAACAGACTCATATGCAACTATCTAGAAAAATCTAGTTCCAGATGTGGAGCTTTCTGGCATCTTAAGGGACGGAGCAAGCTGGGGAACTGTCTTTCAAAATCATGGAACTAGTAACTTTAGTTAACACCACTAGAGAACAAATAAAATTTTATCCTCATATCTGGGTTTGTTATATACTTATAAATTGCTGATCATTAAAAGAACTGCTATCAGACTCTAAAGTTAAGCTGAAACACACACACACACAAAAAAAAAAACACTCTAAAGGTTTTAAGGTTCAAGATCAGGAGCCAGTGACGTTACAATGATAAAATTCTATCAGTAATTAGCTGCATTGTGTAAAATTCACTTGTTTGTGCACCTGTATATACATAAGGCCATGAACTTTAGGAAAGACTAATGAATTGCTAAATAAAATTCGAGGCAGAGAAAGTGACATGAAAGATTGATTGAATGAAGATCGAACTCCTAACCATAAAAATATATTATACCTGTGCTTTTTTTTTTTTTTTTTTTTTTAAACATTCCGACATCTGTAATGATAATTACACAATAAAAAAAGGAAATAAAAATGCCAAAAAGACATAAAAGAAACGAACCACAAAGCAGTAAATTATATTAGAGTAGGAAATAATGACATGAACTGTGCAAACATTTAACGGCAAATAGATCAAAACCACTGCAAAACATTTTGCAACTCAGATTTTTTTTCCCTTCTTCCGAGCTTTCACTAAATAACAAACCTAAAAATAATACTGTGCCAGCCAGGGACCAGTGCCATTAGCTGGTGCTGTTTCTAAGAAACTGAATGCTGGTGTCAGGCTTTATACACACCTTCCTGCTTTCAATGTATTGACAAGGTTGAGAAGGAGGCAGTGTGTTACATGGGTCCAGACAGAGAGAGAGAGAGAGAGAGAGAGAGAGAGAAAAAGGAGTTACCTGGGCAACAGCCGCTTTGTGCTTCTTCATGAGCTCGTTCATGTCCTCCTGGTCTTCCTCCATGCGTGACTGCAGGTCGTTCTTCTCCCGCTGCACACGGCTCAGTTGCTCCTCCAACTGGGAGACAAAACCAGAAAAACAAGCAAAAAAAAAAAAAAAGAGAAATATGAGGGATCCTCTCAAAGGAGAACATTAGTCAATATTTCAAGTAGGTGACCCAAAGCCGTTGATTAAGTTTCTCTTTTGTTTGAGTTGCTTTCCCTTAAACAAAATCCCATCAGAATTCGGGACACACACAAAATAACTTTTACTATTAGGAGCTAAAAGCTGGTACTTCTAAACCTGCTTTCTCTGGGAGTGTCAGAGGCTTTAATTCCATTCAATAATAATTACTTTTACAATACAGTAAAGCAATCCCCGGAAAGAATAAGAGCGGGGTTTATTAATAGGGCATGAAAATGTGAATATCAGAGAAAGCGAATGAATTCATTAACAAAGAAGTGGGAAATGAAATGAAGTTTAGAGCCAGTGTCGCTGTAGAGCTTTCCATCTTACTTGCATGTTACAAAAAGAAAAAAAACGACAGAGATAGCTAATGGACTGAATCGTTTTCCCTTTCAGTCAAGCGGCCCGATAATACGGGGCTTCATCGTTACAGTTGAAACTGTCGATGTGTATATGCTAATTGCGGTAAAAACGGACGGTAAACCTTGTGCTTGGTTAATTACAAATCAACTAGTCAGACAGAATTCAGAAGAATTCCACGACGGCGTTTCCTTTGCCGAGAAAAATATAACGGCGGTAAACATTTATAAAAGTACAAAAGCGCTTTGAGCACGCAGGAGAATGAATCATAAATCACAGTGAGCACCATCAGTAGGGAGCTATTCAATCTGCCTGTCATTTCTAAATTCCTCCCGTGTCTGGATGCAACATATAATCCTCGTCAAATGGAAATGACTGGAAAACAAGATAAGTTAACGGCGTACAAAAAGGCTCTTTAACGTATTTTTTAAACATCAATACCCAGACAAAACGGCGGTGCCGACAATTGAGCGTGTCTTAAGCTTTTCCAGTGATCCTTCTCATCCATTTCCTCTGCCTGATCTGACGAGCACGACTCGGCGTACAAGCTCCTTTTCCTCATTCAGTTCTCACCTCTAGTACACACTGTCTGAGAAACTCTGCTGTTTTCCAAACATATCTGGGCAAAATTGACAAAACCAATTGCTCTGATGGGCCATGCAAGATGTACTGCAGAATGAATCATGTGTATTAGACAGGCTGCTTATCACCATGCGGGAACGTTGAAATTAAAAGGTACCTGGAGACAGTAAAGGATCGGAATATACTGGATCTGTTCGCTCACTGAACTTTGCCTGAGTCCAGCTGACCAATTTATCTCAGAGGTGTTTCACTATAATCACTGTCATTTCATTTCTATACGCTATTAAAGTAGAATAAACACTGATCCTAACCATGCTGTTTTACATGAACCTTTAGAATATTCATTCATCTTCTATACCGCTTTATCCTTGATCAGGGTCGCGGGAGGCCTGGAGCCTATCCCAGGAGACTTTCGGGCACAAGGCGGGGTACACCCTGGACAGGGTGCCAATCCATCGCAGGG
>JAQQZS010000003.1:22226914-22240309 GCA_030068045.1 Platyallabes tihoni | reverse complement strand
AGGCTGACCTCTGTGTCTTAAAATAACAACTAACTGTTGTTTTTCTTGTTGTTACGTAATTACCTAATCCCATATGTTATTTTATAGTTTTGAAATCCCCAGTATTGTTGTAGAATGTAGAAAATAAATCACTAAACAAAAAAGAAATTTGCAAGTGACCCCAACGGTAGTGTATATATATATTGAACGGTAGTGTATATATATATTTTTTAAATCTAAAGTGTATTACGTTCATTTGTGTTCGTGTATGTGGGGCGCCGGACAAACTAGTGTCAATGTACGGTAGGCACGTACATTTTTGAAAAGCATGTGATTTGAGGCTGAGCTCTAATTGAATTTTTTCAAATCATCCTTGGGGCGGAGCACTGTGTGGCCCGAACCCTCCCACTTTTATTCTTAGCGATTCAGTATTGTTTTAAAATATTTGGGCTTGGAATGTGATTGGACCATTCTTGACGAGTCTTATTAACGGTCAGCAGATTGTTAGTTAAAATATTGAATAGTGATTGACGTGGAACCCAGATAAATATGAGAGAGAATTCTGTCATTTCTTTGCTAAAATACCCCTTCACAAGGTGATCGGACGAAGAAAGAAAAAAAAGTTAAAGAGCTTGGACGAGATTGACCTGATCTTCTAATTAAGCAGCAGTCAAGTGATCACGGCCGAGTTTACACTCTGTGCTGTTCCAGCACTTCTTATGGCTATTAACAGGCAATTATTAAAAGTTTCATTTTAGTTTAAATGTTTGCACGCCCCCAAAAACATTTTGCCCCAGCCGCCACTGCACAGAACTCTGCTCTGATTAAAATATGCTGCTGGATCGTTTGTTGTGTTCTGTATGATTTTCTTCAGTTATTTGGGCTGAGAAAAAAAAAAACTTCGCCTCTGGAGATAACGACCCCGAACAACATCCAAATCAACAGAGAAATTGGTACACGGACACAAAATCGATGTTTATCAAACTCCATCTTCAGACTTAAAGCCTGAATCCATTTTCACATGACCGAACAATGATATAAAAAGGACTTAAAAGGTTCTGAATGGAGGACATGAGCCAGAATCTTTCAAGTGTCACCGTGTTAAATAAACAATACAGATGAAAGTGACACAGTGCTGTTGTATACAAATATAAATATATATATACACAAACACATGTCCACATGTTCAGACTCGAGCTATCACTCATGCACGTGTCATTTCTGCTCAAAAGTGCTAAAAGTTGAAGACTTGTTCGTATACTTCAGTGAAATGACAGTGGTGTGTTTTGTGTGTATCACGTTGAGTGCTTTCAGCAGGAAGCAACCATCACTTGCCTGTGTCATCATCATCCATCTCTCCGTTAAGCTCGGAGGCGTGTATGAGCCGAGTCTCCATCACCTCCATCTCCATCGACTCCATCTGCTTCTTCATAGAGTCATACTTGGCCTGATGGGTGTACACACACACACACACACACACACACACACAGAAGCTCTTAGATCTGCTGGTAAATACCATCTGCTCTAAAAGAAGCGCTCTGTACCTCACAGGCCAAACAAATAAAAACACATATGCACTGTACATACACTGCAGGGATGAGCACAGATCCCCCCTCTCTCTCGCTCTCTCTCTCTCTGTCTCAGACACACACACACTCGCACACACCATCTGTCCAACCCTAGCAAGTGATGCGCGGCGAAATCGTGTCTTATGTTTAAAAGTTTGCGACATCAGAGACGTCACAGCCGCAGGGCGATGAGTGCCATCAGAATCACAGAGTATATACAGTGTAATTTACCTTTTAGCTCAACATTAAAGACAACTGGACCACACACAAAAAAACACACACACCAACAAAAATAGCAATATTATTCATTGCACCTTCACCTGGGAGTCATTTCCAGCTTCCTAGTGTGAAGTAAACGTACCATAGTATTACTTACTATAACTATTTATTATCTACAACTATTTATTACTATTTACGGCACATTTACAACACTCCCAAGTCAAGCTCTACGGTTTAACCTTTCCTCCAAAGTAAGTGTGTGTGTGTGTGTGTGTGTGTGTGTGTGTGTCATAGTAGTCCTGTGGGTACCTGAAGGTCTTTCAAGTCTTTCTCCAGCCGTAGTCTCTCGGAGGTCTCGGATTCGAGCAGCTGAGAGGCGGACTCGCCCGTGTTCCTTTCATCGGCCAGCTCAGATGACAGCTCTGTCATCTAAAACATACACACACACACAGTCATTCAGTGGCCCTGCCTTGAATGATCCTAAAATCAAGTAGTGAATCAGTCTTAAAACGTCACGCCTTAGATATGTGACACAAAGCTGTTAAGAGTTTTAACTATGTCATGGGTGGTGGTCACAGCTGGTGTGCTTGTGTGTGTGTGTTTAAAACTACACACAATCCCATTCCTTTTTTTAAAATTTATTTAAAAAAAAAAAATTTCTGACCTTGGGGTGCATGATCAACTGATTAAATAATTTCTTCAATTAAGCATCATTCATAGAAACACAGCTCTTTTAAAAAATTGTATTTTTGCCCTGTGCATTTAAATCATCAGTCGGAAATGTGTGTGAACTTCACCCTGCTCTCTAAACGATCGGTGTTGAGTCGCAGCTCATTTCTCTCCTTCTCCACTTTCTCCACTTTCAGCTTCAGCTGCTGAATCTCCTCCTAAAAAAACAAAAACAACAACAACAAAAAAAAGTTGGAACTCGTACAGACAGAAATCTCACAATCGAAAATCACCTTCAGAGAAACTCAGTTTAAAAAAGAGGACACTCAGGCAGAGAGACGATCCATGTTGAAGTACATACATGACACTGTACATCATCTATACGTACCGTGTTTTGTTTTCTCACCCAGATGTCAAAGGTTAGGGTGATTAGGGGTTTGAACCGAGTCAGCAGTACCGTTTCTGTTTTTTGTTAAATCAAGCCGATATTACTCAGGTAATGTATTCACACGTATATGTCTACAAAATTTTTTTTTTATTGCAGAGGCAAGAATCAGAGAGGTCGAGTGCTTTGGCTGAGACTAAATGAGTTCTGAGGGGAATTCAGGAGGGATTACAACAGGAAGGAGCAACTAAGAGGAACTGTGCACATAGGCTTTATGTGCAGCTCTGCCACTGTCAAATGCCAAAACCTAGCCACGGCACGATGATTTAGTGCTTTTGAAGTGTCTGGGGAGGCCCTCGTTCAGAAGGTGGATCCTGAGAGATGGAGGCACAGACACACAACGCGGAGAAAAAGAAATACACGACAAAACGGAGAGAACGGAAAATCAAATCCACAGAGAAAGAACTAGAGAAGAAGATACACACAATAATATTTGTTAGATTTGCATCTGATTGTGATGCATTTGACCCATTTCTCATCCGGGGCAGTTTCGCAAACAGATACGCAAACAGGAGGGCCTTCTGTTAAAGCCCTGACGCACAACAATAGTAGAATGAAGAAATGTATATTCAAATAGTTTAAACGGCTAAAATAGCTACCAAATGGTAATTGAAAAGCCTGAAAAGTCCATAGGTAGGTGATTTCACCATCTTACATCATCTTTCATAAGTTTTGCTTTGTTGAAAGGTCTGATAAACTTCATTCGTCTTTGAAAACGATGACAGTTCTACTAGTCATCAGAATTTCGCGAGCAGTACCTAGAACATAAGTGTTTAGCGCGTACTCCCCACTGAGAGTGGCACTGACGGGGAAAAATTGGACGAGAGGAAGTGATCCAAAGACAGACACAGAGAGAGAGAGAGAGAGAGAGAGCATTAGGAGGGGCGGGAGGGGACATACATCTTTGCCTCGGATCTGCTCCTCGCTGAGCTGCACTTGGATGAGAGGCCGCACTGTGGTGAAGACCTTCCACCAGGGCCAGTCCTTCACGCCACGGTTCTTCTTAATATTCTTCTGGATGCAGCGTATGGCCAGGTCTTGGATCTGCAAGACAATAGCACGTGGGGTTGGAGCAGAAGTGTCACAATAAAAAAAATAATAAAAAAAAAAACGGACCTTCCAAATGATATAAGCTTAGACTAGAGTAGGTGGATTATCACCATGAACAAGACACAGCTTTTAGATGCTGTTCCTATTTGTTAATTTAAAAAAATACTACCTGATTCAAGATAATTACATCGTATGGTGAAAAGAAGCAGCTGTGCAACACAAATCAGACCTTGTAAAACATGTCCTGTATACGCCATGACATTAAAAAAACATTAACAATAAACATTATTATGAGCATAACATTATAAACATTATAAGGTTGGGTTGGTGTTGCACTAGCTTTTCAGTGGGATCAGAGCAGAAGGGCTGGTCTTTGGGTGAACCTTGGGTGCCTGTGATCATGTGACTAATTTGTTTTGTATTATCGATTTGGAAGCCTAAAATGGATGGGATGTTTCTGTATACTGTAGCATTAAGATTATCACCATTAGAGCGGTGATTATTATAACAATAGAAGGGAGCTAAATGTGGATACGATGTTTAAATACGATGTTGAAGCATACGTGAGTGATGCTCAGGTGTCCACATACTTTCAGACATATTTTGCAGCTTAGAATTGAACAAAAATTTGTCTGGAATAATCCAGACATTTACTGTGACTAAGTAGAAAAACACTACAGAAAAGAGAACAACTCATGAGATCTTGATTAGATTCATGCTCATGCATTGAACATGCAGTACATACAGTAGGAAAAGGATTCCCTTGAATAACCAACATCATTTGTCTGAATTGATTCTTATACGAGAAAATTAAAAAGTAAACTATTTTAGCACTGCTGCTAAATGTCTGCCACAGAGCCTCTCGATAGTTAAAAAGCATTTTAACACAGTTGTTCTTTTCTATGTTTTGAAGTCATTATATAGAGCTTTGGCTTGGAACGAGGTCAAGCTCCAGTACAGCAGAAATAGGAAGATAACATCCGAGTGCAGGAAGGTCCAAATCTCTGGGCTCGGGACCTAACCTCCCTCCACACTATAGAAACCGGACTGTGAAACGGATCCGAAGCCCTTGTGGGTAATTAAATCGCACATCAATACGGCTCGGCAGCTAATTTAAACTGCTATAAGGTTTCCTGGCTGCTGAAACATGCGTATCTTCAATAAGAGCAGATTATATGGAAATCCAATTAGAGTGGCAAAATTCAACCCGTGCTTGTGAGAGCTGGTAATGGCCTTCGGGTAATCGGTCACACAGCAGGAGACTTAACACGCAACAGAATTGTATCTGTTCGCTCTCGAGCAGCCGCTGCACATGCGAGCGTGAGCTCATCTGAACTCTAATGTGAAGCAGCAGGTAGCTTGTATTTGCATACACACTTGTGATACATCACTAGATATCACGGTCACATATTTGTAGGGACGGACACTACATGTATGGTACGATTTCTTTCCTTCCTAAAAAAATTCCAATCCCATTTTGATGTATTTTTTTAATCAACATGTTGCAAGTCACATGACTCCCAGCTTAAAGTTCACCGAAATAATATAAAACTATTTATTGCTGTTATTCCCCCACCACTAAAGAGAAGGAAACCATGTACTTTTTTTTGTTTTGTTTTTTTTTAAACATCTCTATTTCAAGACTAAACACAAGCTTAAGGAGCTCTCCAACAGAAAACGACACAAGAAAATTAAATGGACTTTATAGCTGTTTCCTGGTTTTTTTGTTTTTGTTTTTTTTTACGATGAAGTAAGACTTCTTCAATTTACCAGTCTCCTACAGAGTTAATGAAAAACTAACTATTTCAGCACTTGTGCAGTGTTCCTCATCCTGCCTACATCTAAACACACACACTGTTTAATTAGCTGAAGCCTGCAAATAAACATCACACCACCGCCAGGCTTTTCACACACTTCCTTTTCTGAGGGGAAAAAAAAAAAAAGCCTTGTGGATGAAATCTGTGAGTCAGAAGTTTTTTTTTGGTTGTTTTTTTTCTTCTTCTTTTAAATCAGCTACAACACCCAATTTCAGCAAACTTCTGATTCCAATGAATGTCACAAGTCAGGATGGATTTAAACCAGAAATCCATGTAAACCAGAAGTCTTTTTAAACAAAAGTGGATTGAAAAAGCTATGATGTGTAAACTTTTTACAGATATACATAAAAAATAAATAAATAAATAAAAAAATCAGTAAAAACTTTTAGAATGACAAACAGTTCAACAGGGATAAGATTCTGGCTGAATGACATACGACAGTGCTGCACAAGCCTGAACCATCCCCGAACCTGTTACTCATTGTGTACTCAAGATAAAATGTTTTTTATTTCTATTTAACCAGCAAACAAATTGGTACAACAAACAGGATTGAATGAATGAACAAACAAAAACAAAAACAAATGAATTAAATGCCCCTGATTGATCTTTGCAATATAAAAAAATTATTTAATACGCTGTTGATGTTTAAACTTGTGCTTCTTTATTTCACGGTGGTAATGTGCAGACTGATGGAGGTAATGTAAAAAAAAAAAAAAAAAAAAAATAACCTTTAGTCGACCAAATAACTCCATTCTCAATTCTAAGCATTTTGCTCAACACCATTTCCGTTACTCCGCCCCCTCTCTCCTGAGGTATCGTACTACTATTTCACATTTGTTCACACGACTTCATACGTAGAAATCCATTCAGATTGATCTTTGACCAAATCAAAAAGAATGAACAGAGGCAAAAGGTACAAAGGGGGTACCAGGGGGTGAGGACGGGGGGGGGGGGGTGAAAGGGGACATGTGTGACCTGGGATCGATCTAGCCATGATGGAGGGCTGAGTGAGCAGCGGCGTTTTCCCTGAAGACAGCCAGATTGAATGTTATCTGCCAGCTGAGGGCACCGCCAGCGGGAATTTATTATGGGTCGCTCTGATGAAATCCTGATGCCGACCTGATGGGCGAATCCTTCAGCAGATGGACGTGCACTCCCATGGAGGGCTCTCACTTCAAAAGCAACTCATCGAACAAAAATATACTGCAGTCATTCTGTGTCTCTTTTTGATTATTTTTTTTTCTATTCTAATACAGTGTTTAATGGTTGACTGATATAAAATTATTACAAAGATCCATCAGCACTCACTTTCCTCTTTTTGAATGCTTGGCGGGTGAGGTAGCCCCTACATGTGGCCTGGAAGAGAGTGATGTTGCGTCTGGTCTGCAGATCCCTCTGTTCCTCCAGCTTAGCCAGAACACCTGCCCTGAAGAATACCTGTGTGCAGAAAACATCTGTGAGATCCACAGCAAATTAAACAAACACCGCTCCCTCACCTACATTACACAGTGTATTGCTTAGAATGTTGGACTATGGATTAGTCTGTCATGGGTTCGAATCCCAGCACCACACCAAGCTACCACTGTTTGGCCTCAACTGTTCAGATGTATAATGAGAAGTTGGTCTTGGTTAAATGTCATAAATGTAAATATATATTTAATGTATAGTCACAGAGTGCTTTCTTCAAAGCACATGAGCTGCAACAGACATCTCTTGTTCTGTTTGTATGAAGAAAAAAAAAAAACAGATACAGGTCATCCCCGACTTATGAACATTCGAGTTACGAATTTTCCGCAGATAGGAACGGACCGCGGTTCTAACTTCGGTTCAATCACAGAAGTAGTTCATGAGAATTGTACCAAAAATTACACATTGCAGTGCACCAGATACAAATATTTACAATTATATACAATATTTTCAGCATGTATTTCAGAATTTCGGAGTTCATAGTCCAATACAGTGGAAAACAGCTCTGAGATAAAATGGCGTTTACTGTAGTAATCTCCTCATGATGTAAAGGCGCAGAGACAACACTGTTATTTTTGACATGTTTTTGGCCATATGATGGCAGTGTGGGGAAAGGGGACAGAGATTTAGTCAAGCGCATTGGTATGCTTTACATTGTATATTCGTGTCAAAAGCGTATAAGACTCACTTTGTCTTACTTTGTCTGGACTTAAGAACAAATCAGACTTATGAGCAGGCTCGTGGAACAGAGCGTGTTCGTAAGTCGGGGACTACCTGTACTAAGAGTACTGAGTAATCTGCAAATCAACAGATACAATACAAATACCGGACGAATAGAGGAGTTTTCTAAGTTATAAAATCCAGATTAGACAAGACCTTGAGGTTCGCATATCAAGCTCTATCTATACATTGTTTCCTTTAGAAGTGTCCACTCTGTGATGGGGGTCAGGTAGATAAACATGAGTGATTTAATAAGTAATTTATTTCTACATTGTTGTCTAAAAATTACTTTAACTTTACTTTAAAAAATTAACTGCATTAAAGGCAGAATTTGAGTCACGGTGGTGTTTACTGCACTGGCTGTACAAAGATTTTACCAGACAGTGCACTGAGAGGACATAGCAGAGGTTCTGAGTGTGGGCTGATTAAATTACTCCACATCAAAAATGATGGAAATGTCTCTTGATTGAGCTTTTATCAGCAGTTGAACCAGCACAATTTTCCACTATACAGGATGATCTGGTGCACACTTTATCAATCAATTCAACACCCTCAAGCTGTTCTCCAGACTTGGCACATCTACTCAAGTCTGCACCCATGAAGGATTCTGGGATCATTTGTGAAAGGGCATCATCCTTCATAGCACAAAACCTCATTTCTGCTGTGCATGAACCTTTTTTGTTTGTTTCTTAAATTAGAGATAATAAGTACATCTCTTTATTGTTCTTATGAAACATCAAACTGTGATTTACATTTCATCATTCTGCAACAGTTTTGTTCTTTTGCCTTGAAGAACAAATATAATATTAACATTAAAGTAGCATTTGCATCCCACTGGGCAGGAAAAAAATGACAATTTCACACTTAATGTGAGCTTGCACGCATTGATAATCAGTTCGAAATGGCAAGCTCTCACACTGGCTTTCTGGTCCACAAATAATAAATAAATTAATACTAAAATCAGTCCTAATGAAAATACACTTTTTAAGTTCCTGTTGTTGTTTTTTTCCCTTCACTTTCTCTCTAATTCTCCCTCACCACCCAGCTCTCCCATTACACATTATATAACCGCATATTCTTAACTCATTAAACATTATTTAACAAGTATTATTGAAGCAAAGTGCTATCTGCCTTCTTCCACATAAACTACCGCTCAAAAGTTTGGGATCACTTGCAAATTTCTTTGTTTTTGTTTAGTGATTTACTTTCTACATTCTACAACAATACTGGGATTTCAAAACTACAGTATGAAATAACACATATGGGAATTAGGTAATTATATCAGCCTTTCTGGAACAGTACTTGCAAGAACAGTATTGTGTCAAGTGCATTTGCAAAACCCATCAAGCACCATAATGAAACTGGCTCATTAAGTTCATTTAGAGTAACAGCTTCAAAAATCACAAATTAACAAACAGCACCTCAGATTAGAGCCGTTATGAAGGATTTACGGAGCGGTAGCGTATGTGAGCCCGCCGTAATTATCTTGTGTGTCACCATCCCTCCAAACTTCACAGCCAAAATTCTTCAAACTTCTTTGCCTCTAAGACACAGAACTTCGTAGGTAATAAGGTGAAGGTTTTCTCTTATGCCACTGTGGCTACTACAGTACTTTTACACACACCTGAAAATAGTTACAGGTCACAATGATATCCTTTTAGTACATGTGTGTACTGTACAGTATATTTAAAGTACTCTTGTTCTACATATTATTTTAGAGATTCCCATTTTGCCGCACCTTTATTTCTTTGAGCTCACTGAGCTGACTGTGGAGTTTGTTGTGGCTTACTGGCAAACACGGGCAGTATCTTTCAGGAGACCCACATAGGAAAGGACACAAATTCAGCTTTAATTGCCTGAACCACGAAGGATAACTGAATGCAGCAGAACCTTCCAGGACCTAATCAAAGTCATGACTGTTTATTGTGAGAAGTAAATTTCTCTTAATTGTTTTTCACACTCCGAGGCTCCGGCAAAATGTGGTGACAAGAATTGCCCGTGTGGCATCGATGAATGGGCAAACAAACGCAACCTTTTGGCCCATCTCCCTATTGGCTTCTGCACTGTTTTCTCCAGCTGTGAGTGGGGAGGCAGCATGGATTAGAGACAGTATGTCTGTGTCGTAGAGGGGGAAACCAAATGATTCGGTAATCTAAATGGAAATCGTACCATCTGTTCAGAAACTGATCCCTGCCCTGATTTTGTATGCTACATGCTCACTCTATGCATGCACTGATCCATAATAGGGGATTGATTAATACACATGAGAGCGGCTCACCTGAAGGTTATGGCTATCACTGGATAAGAGACTTAAAAGTATGAAATTAAACACCGATTGTGATCAGAGTTGGGGGGAGGAACACTTGCTACTTGCCCTGCTCAAGCCCATGTGATAGCTGCTTTTCTCCAGCTCCAGAAACTCCAGCAGCTCCTCCACAGCCTGGAACACAAACATGTACAGAAAGTCAATACACGGTGTCATGGTCATGGTTTTGCGTTGTGTTGACACGAGCCCTGTGTTTATTTGATTAAAAACTGCTTCACATACCTTTACTGAACAAGTCTCATTCAGAGCAACAGCACAAGTCACTCAAAAAAAAAAAACAATATCAGGCATTTAAAATATTTATGGATATGGTTTAACTAAAAAGCAAGCAAACTACATTTAAAAAAGAAAAAAAACAAGGCTACAACTTTTGCACAGGGTTATTTTATATTAAAAAAAATTTTTTTTTTTAAAAACAGTCCTATTTTTTCTTTATTTCGCAGACACACAATCCTAAATCCGGTGTGTCTTGTGGAACATCTCAGAGGCTTTTGAAGAACTAAAGCCTTTTTTTTTTTTTTTAATCCTGCATGTTCAATTCAATTCAATCTATCTGTCATGAGCTTTAAACTCACATCATAACTCAATTATTCTATATATTCTATTAGGAAAAAGACAAGAAAGTTTAAATAAACCATATTTTACTCTTTCTTTAACAAGTTAATTCATTTTTATCCCTTAAACCCAACAAGCCAGGGAAGGGCATTCAAATTAATTCCAGCAAATTATGGCTGTGAAAGTTAATCCTTAGTAAAAGCTTAAGTTTTATCTGCTCAGACAAAATACTCCTATATCTCAAAGGATGAATTACACAGACTTAAACCTTAACTTATAAACTTTTCAAAAATGCTCAAAAAGTCTTCTATAACTGAGTAATCTTTTAAAAAAAAAAAAAAAGTTTGACTTTTTGAAACCAGGTTTACTGTTACTTTCTCAGTGTAGGTAACTCACTCACTCACTCACTCATCTTCTATGCCGCTTTATCCTGTATTCAGGGTAGCGGGGACCTGGGGCCTATCCCAGGAGACTTAGGACACGAGGCGGGGTACACCCTGGACAGGGTGCCAATCCATCTCAGGGCAAACACACCTATATCCCACTCTCACATTCATTCACACACTACAGGCAATTTGGGAACGCCAAGTAGCCTAATCTGCAGGTCTTTGGACTGTGGGAGGAAACCAGGGTACCCGGAGGAACCCCACCAAGCACGGGGAGAACATGCAAACGACGACCTTTGTTTGAATTTGTTTGAAAAATTCTGGCGTATTAGAAATTACATCTCTAAGCTCCTTCTAAACACTGTTGAAAATCAAACCTTGTGTGAACAATTTAATGAAAAAAGGGAAAGTGTATCTAAAGTTCAATTAAGCCTCTACTGAATATATGGTAGAATGCAGCAATGTACTGTATTACTTTTCGAGCTCACAGTGTTCTTTATAACATATACTGTAGCAACCATCTTAATCTTGGCCTTAAGCGTTTTTATTTCCCTGTGGTGAGTCTGGCTGGGAGAATAGACAGGATGATTCTTATAAACGTTTCACTGAGGTCTTTGATTAACGTTGTTTTATTGTTCGGGTGCTGAGACAGCAGAGACAGGAAGAAAAAAAAAAAACGATGAGCAGAGCTGGCCATTACTCAGCTCAGGGCCCCCAGCGTTGTCATAATCAATTACACAGCAGGGAAGTTAATGGAGGAAAAGCAGTAAGGAGGACAACACACAGACACACACACACAAAGTGACTCACCCTTTTCTCATCTGTCACAATATAGTTGCGTCCGTGCTTTTTCGTCAGGTGTGGCGCTAGGACGTCAAAGCGCCGGCGGAACTCTGAGAACACCATGTGATCGGGGTAACCTTGAAGAGAGAGAGAGAGAGAGAGAGGGAGAGAGAGAGGCTGAGTTGATTGTGTGAGGTTTATGAGCTTTATAAGAGAGTTCCCAGTGCCAGATCAACAAGGACAAATTTATATTTCATGTTCAATACTCACACAGATTTCTGCTGATTGTAATACCAGCTTTTGAAACCAGCAGTTTTACAATGACACGCTTTGCTGATTTTGCTGCATAATTTATATAAATGATATTTAGCAAACCACAGATGTTTTTCAACACATGCTTATTAAATTCTTAAAGCAGCATGAACTCTTAGAGAATTTTAATTTTGAATAAATGTCTCTGGTCGCCTGATCTTGACCTGTAACAGATCTTACTTTTGTTTGTTTTAGTGAAAGTCTGGAACTTATGGACAAAACCAAATGCTGAGTTTTCCTCCCTTGAGATGCTTTACCAGGATTTTACTGCAGCTGCCTTACGTTGCTGCCTGCTTGTCAATTTTTTCAGCCTTCGGTTCTGTCTTCAGTAAGCGAATATCAGGCTCAGTTGGCTTGAGGTCAGTGATTGATTCTGCCATTAAAAAAAAAAACAAAACATTCCAGTTCTTTGCCTTAAGAAGCTCTCGGGTTGCTTTCGTTGTACAGTTTAGATCGTGATTCATCTTTACAATAAAGCGCTTGAATGAAATTGAGCAGAAAGTACTCTATACATTTCAGAATTCATCCTGATACTACTTATTAATGAGCAAAATTCTTTAGAATTGTTCCCATTTGATAGATGATGCGGTATGACTAAGATCATAAGCATTTACTCTTCTTCTCAATTTTCAAATTCCATTCCAAGTCTTGCTCATTAACTACAGTAAGCAGGCTTTTTAGAGGTCTCAAGGTAAGTCCAATCTGGCCTCTCTGTGCATTAGCATTAACATTCATAAAGGTTGATTGTACACTTTGATACCTACAGGTTCTCCTCCAGAGTGGTTTTGACTTGGCTAGATGTTGTGAAGGCTTTCTTCTTCACCAAGGAATGAATTCTACGTTCATCTTTAATTTCCTAACACTAATCTTCCAAGCCTGAGCTCACCAGAGCATTGCTTCATTTTAAAAATGTACCATATTGTTGATTTGGCCACACCTAAAGTTTCTGCTATCTCCCTAAAAGGGCTGTTTTGTTTTTTTCAGCCGAATGATGGCCTCAATTCCATTATTGACCACCCATTGAGAATCACCTCCAGAGCTTTTACCTTTGTTTTTTTTTTTTTTGGGGGGGGGGGGGGGGGGGGTTTGCCCCCCTTTT
>JAQQZS010000003.1:22203243-22226814 GCA_030068045.1 Platyallabes tihoni | reverse complement strand
TTTCGAACTGCTCGCTCACGCACCGTTGGGGGCGGAGTAACACACTCGGAGGACAGCGCTATCCGCTCCTTCTGCTTCTTATGAAGAAACATGCCACAAATTTACCTTACCCTTGAGGTAATGTTTTAAAAAAAACATTTTTTTTTAAACCTTTGAGCTACAAAAAGTGGAGGGATTTAATTCCAAAGTGCGGGGAGGTAAATCTCTGTCTAAATACTTATGGATCTGACTGCACATGGGCAGCTTATTTGTGTAATAAAAATAAATAAACAAAAAAATAAAATACACAAGCATGTCTATTAGCAAGTTTAGAAAAAAAGTTCACACGATGTCAATGGAAACCATTTACCATTTTAATCTACCGGCAAGGAGAGATTTGTGCAGATGGATTTGCACAGGGTCGCACTCTCCTGTCCTACCTTGGCGATATATGCGCAGAGCGTCGAGTAGTTTGGAGCCTCGGAGCTGAGCGCGCAGCATCACCACGTCCAGCTGCATGAGCCCTGTATCGCAGCTTTCTCCATGAACACGCAACTCTCCACTCAAGGCCTCCGCTTTGGGCAGCAGGCAATGCACAAAATGCACTCTGGAACGCCTCAATGTGTCCAACAGTGCATCCTGGTGGAGCAAACACAAACACAAATCAGACAACAGGTTTATCTCTATGTTGGTTGTTTGTTTTAACCTGTTGAATATTAAATAGTAAACTAAAACCGATATTAAGTTTGAGTACAGACCACTTGCAGCTTGATCTGGATGCATTGGGACTTCTTTTTGACGGCAGCCATGCCGGTGGTGAAAGTCTTCCTCATGCTGGTCGCCCGACGCAGGGCGAGCTGAGAGCCTCCTTCCAGGCCGGCGATGGAGCCCGAGAGCACTGTGGCACCTCCTGAACGCCCCATGAATAGCCCGCTGATGTTCTTCCTGAGTGGGGAGAAAAAAAAAAGACAAAAGGGTTAATTTTAATATAAATTTAATTATAAATTAGTTACACTAAAAGGCATAATGTCTCGTTTCATTTCTATGCCAACTACATCAAATTATTTAGTCCCTGAGCAGCTGTTTAACTGACAATTAACATTCGTTGGCGAGTATTTTTTATTTGTTTTTTTATTCTTAAACAAAAGTAATGTGAATACATGTTATTTGTTTACAGGAACGTTTCAATTTTAACCTTGGGGGTCTTATACCGGAATTCAAAAGTGAGGTACGGAAATTATGGGGTCCTATTCGATAGCAACCTGCGTGTCATTAGAAAAATTAATTCAGTTGTTCAATTCTTCAATTCAATTAAATTTTATTTGTATAGCACTTTTAACAATTGTCATTGTCGCAAAAGCAGCTTTACACAATCAAAAGAATTAAGTTTGTCCTTTTCTCTCTTCACTGGCTACCATTACATCATAGAAAATATCATAAAATTTTAAAGCTCTTTCTGGTATGGCACCAACCTATATTTCTGATCTCATTCAAATGCACATCCCTGTCCGTACTTTAACATCCTCTAACACATACTACTAAAAGTACCTAGAATTTGAGATCTGAGATGTAAACTGTGGGGGTGATGGTGCCTTTTCAGTGGCAGCTCCTAAACTCTGGAATTCCCTCCTTCCTGATCTTACGTCTAAAAGGGAATTGTTCACATTCAAAGTCAAACTAAAGACATATTTATTTAGAAAATCATATATTGTAATATGTACAGTAGTAGAGGGTGTGCTTAGTCTTTCTAACTTTCTTGCCTTATAATTTGATCGATTGTGGTGCTTTTATTGTTTTATTTAGTGCCGAAGCACTATGACATCAGCCCCATGTCATCATCGTGTGTGAGGGCCCTTTTGTTCTTCTGAGGATTTTTTTTTTCCCCCTATCATTTGGAGCTTTTTGTGTAAACCCGGTACACATTTAGAGTTATTATGTGATTCGTTGGCAACTTTCGCATCATGTCATGGGCTCCACTCAACAGGAAGTCAGTTATTTTGAGTAGTTTGCAATTACTCCTTCTAGGGGATGTATACTGTACGATCGCCAACAAACCAGGCCCATGTGATCTCGATACACTAATGATGCAGAATCATGGAGGGATAGGGATTTTTGATATCGCAAATGAGTCAGGCGTGACTATGCCTTAAACTTGTGCCAAAAAGTGGTTTCTGTTTGACATCACACTGAATGACATCATAGTTTATTTATTTATCATGTTATAATGGTATGGGAACGTCTTCCTTTATGATGGGCCCACTGTCTTTCTGATGGGCCTGGGTGGCGACGGTGCAGGGTGCTTGGGCCCGCTCAATGTTGCTTGCAAATATACATTTTATTTTATTTCCTGCTACATATCTGTGTCCATTTGTCTATTTTGGAATTTTATTTTACAATTTTCATCCACATTTGGCATTTTGCACTTTTTTCCGTACATAGGAATCTACTTGGTAGTAGATATATTGATTGATTGATTGATTGATTGATTGATGTCAAAATGGACCCGGGATTCATGGACTAATCGAATAAAGATTTATTTTCTGTTAGTCACTTACTTCTGTGAGTCCTGCAGCAAAATAACAGCATTCTGGGAGGCCGGGTTCTGCTTGGCATGACACAGCCAGCCCTGAACATCATATTCCACCCAGTCTGTACCATGACTGTGACTCAGCAGGAAGTGATGCTGTTTCTCACTCTTCAGCAGCAGTTTAGGGGCTGGATGAGAAAAAGAAAAAAGAAAAAAAAGAAAAGAAAAAAAGCAGTGTAAGCACCATCCCATCTCTCTGTTTCTATAAAAAAAAAATTCTGGAGAAACTGCGCTGCTTTTGCTGTGTGTTTGTGTGTAAGATGATGCTGACCTTTGACCTCTCCCTCCGAGGGGCCGTAGTAGCTGAAAAGGCGTTCCAGCAGTGTTTCCTCTGAGCCCCCGGGCTGCAGAGCCTCTTCCTCCATCAGCCACAGCAATCCACGCGCCTCATCGGTCCTCGCCATCGTCCTCACCTGATACAAGAAGGCACATGAGCGGCACAGAGAGAGGACACTGCTGAGCACTCTTTGTGAAGAAGCAGAGGGGGTGGAGGGGAAGCGCGAGCCACAATGGCCTCAAAAGACGAGCCATTAGCGTGAGTTTCCTCATTAAAAAGCCTCGCATTAAAGAAAAGCTCCGGGGAAGTCAGACAGGCAATTTTAAACTTTGCACTCTGGCTGTCCATTTAAACAATTAAAGCCAGTAATGACTTGCCGTGTTTTGTTTTTTCTCTCTTTCTTTATCTTAGAGCCTGTGGTTGACTCGAGTTGTGGAAAAGAGAACAAAAATTTTATTTGATCTCAGTGGACCATTTCCTTACATTTTAATTACACTACATCTGATTCAGTAAACATGTTCGTACCGGAATAAGACGCAGGGCCGCAGTATAAGCGATACAAGCTTACTTGGTTAAAACAACACGTACAAATCAACTGTTTTTACGAGAAAAGGCTCCCGCACTGTACTCGGTTACTACATGGTTAAAAAACAACTCTTGCTAATAAATTAATAGCCTCCTTTCTGCTACTAATGTTTGTTCTGTCAGTGAACGAATACATTTACAGCCTCATAGCTAGAAATTAGAAATTTAACTACATATAAATGCATTTTTTATTTAAGTACATATGACAATCTGTTTGTATCCGCCTGTACAAGAGAAAGAAAAAAATAATGTGTTAGAGAGAGAAAACAGACATCCAGACATACTGCATTGTTATTACTACATTCTACACACGAGGAGGGATAAACAAGCTCCCATGATGCTTTAGTATCATTACGACAACAATGCACTTAAACACAACAGAGTAGGCATTCACAAAGGAAAAAATAAATAAATAAATAAAGAGGTGGCAGTTGTTGTGTTTGTACAGTACATCACAAAAGTCGTCCAGAGCATAGAGGGCGGGGAAAGAGCGGCATGCTGATCTGCATTGGTGAACAGACAGCGAGGAGGATGAGGAGGAGGAGGAGGTGGAGGTGCTTACCAGCGCTTGGGTTGAGGCTTGGTCTATAGCTGCTAATGATAAGGATGTACTGGGCTCTACGTCATCTAACGCAAGCTCTATGTTTTCCTAAATGGGAACAGAGGGCTCATTAGTTCAAGTATGATTAGGATGTTTCGCAGTTTTGTGAGTAGCTTCTTGTGTTACCGTGTGACCAGTGACTAATGAACTTATTGAACAAAGAAGTGACAAAAAATGAGACTCCCTTCAGGTTTCATCATCTCTTTGTTTTATGCTTTTACTACCACTGACTCATTGTTCAAAATCTGTCAGAAAATCACAAGGCAACACAATCTGAAAATCACTTAAACAATTATCAAAATAATACATTATATAAATCAATTATTGATCAATCCATTCTATATGATCTGACTGTGTCTTTTTTAAGATTAATTCTTTCTTTAACAGAGATTAAATGTCATGATATTAAAACAGGAAGAATCCCAACACTGATTGTACGAGGACGTCTCCACTGTTGTACCTCCTTGTATCGCTCCAGCTCCTGTACGAACGTGCGCTCCTGGAACAGGGCCTGCAGCCGCTCCTGCGCGTAGTTATGGCACAGCTCCTCGAAAGTGGCGCCGCGCTTCGCCAGCCGAGGATTTTGAAAACCAGGAGTGTCCACAATAAGAAGAGAGCACAGTGAGTGCTGACTTGATTTCAGTGCCCTGAAATTACACACATGCACACACGCACAAACACACCAAACACAAATGTGAGCTCGCATCAGTTTATGAACCACAATCAGTTTTATCTTTCAAAAAAATCCTAATTTCACATCATCTGAGAGGAAAAAAAACGTCTATTAAGAAGCTTTCGTTGACTAATTATTTGTGGTTTAAATGATGGCAGCCCTGCAGAACATCAATTAGTCACCTACAAATAATTTGAGACCATTCATGTAATTTTAAATAAATTATCATCATGTTCTCAGAGTTCTCAATTAAGCATGTTGGTAATTTTATCTCTAAACATTGACACAAAATCACCAGATAAAATTATTACATTTTATATACTGTGAATATATAAAAATAAAAATAAACTAATAATTATATATATATATATATATATATATATTTTTATATTTTTATATATATATATATATATATATATATAGATAGATAGATAGATAGACAGACATTAATAAACAATTTACCTTTTTTGTGCCACAATATTTTGTGCATTTTTTAAATAATATACATATTTTGAGGAATTATATCTTCTATTATTTTGGCTATCAACATTAAGAAATCTTTTTTTCTGTTTATAGGGATTAAATTTTTTTTCCAATATATAAATTCATTTTTTGTTCTTTGTTGCTCAGGGTATTCTTATGCAACGATAATTTATTTTCTTTTAAATTAAGAGAGATGAAAGTGAAATAATCCTAGGACATGCAACTTAAAAATTTTTTTTAAAAATCCTAATAATCACAAAACTACCAGGTTATCCTTATAAACATCACAGATTGTCTCTTTTTATTATAAAATCAATAATACTCACTAAAACAAAAGCTAAGTTAGCTAAAGACTGCTAAGGAAAAAAATGCTTTCTTGCACACGGAGCAGCGAGAGCTCTCAGCCACACTCCATTAAGCTGCTGTGTGTGTGCGAGGGCTGCGGTAGCATGCTGAGTGTTGAGGAAATGAGCAGAGAAAAGGGCTGACCGGTTGATGAGGGAGATGACGAGAGTAAAGAGTTCTGCGTAGAGCCCAGCTGCCATGGCCTCCAGACACTCCAGGGCTGTGATCTTTGTACCTAAATCATCAACACGGAGTTAGCTCGGCTCGCAGTAAGGTAGACGAGCTCCAGGAGCAAATGTCTTAACTGAAACTTCGAAGAGTTTTCAGTTTATTAATAGCACAAAAATTTTTTTAATTATTATTAACATTCGTGAGTTTAGCAAATTATCTAAATTGAAAAAAATATCTTTTCTTATAAAATCAATTTGTAAGTATATTTCTTCTTCAGTGATGTACAAAGATTGATAGTATGACTTTAGAGCCTGTGTTGCTGTTGTATTATTATTATTATTATTATTTATATTAATATATTTTAGTTGTGTGTGCATTTCAGAACAAAAAGGGTGTGCACCTGGGCTTTCTCCTGGACCGACATCATCTGGACCCTGGCGGAAGGAAGTGGATCTCTGTAGGGTTCCCTTTGGATGGTGTTTGAAGATTGACGAGGAAAGTTCTTCAAGGGTGCAGCCCAGGAGGTAGGCCGCTTTCTGGGCCCACTCGTGACGTGCAAACTGTTTTCGACCGGCTGTCAGAAAATAAAAATACACACGTTTGCAGGTCGTTGTACTGGAGTAACTCGAGTCTAGGCTCTCGGTTAATGCCATCGATGATGCATTTTTCGTGGTTGAACTACATTTTAATAAGATGCTTAAGACGAGTCGCTGACTGACGGCTTAGAATATGAACGCTAGTTTCATTGAATGGAACAAACAGCCGGGCCAGGGATGTGATAACAGAATTGTATTGGGAGAGGGTCCTGGTCAACTCGTCCTAATCACGGAAAATGCATCTGCTTTAAAAGACTGGCATGAAAATAAAAAAATTAAAAAGTCTGAGAATTTGAAATGACAAAGTCCACAGAGTAAAGTGTGTGCAAAGTGGTGCTAGCAGATGGCAGAGGCGCTAAAGCAGCACCCAAAGCAGCTCATGCAGAAGACGAAAAACCTCTATCAGAGAAAACATGCTGAACACAAACGAGGCCAGACAACAGACAAGCTTTTTTTTTTTTTTTTTGGATGGTAACAACAGAAAAGCACTGCATAACTGAAAAGTCTATAAAGAGGGTGAGGAGGGAGAGGGGGAGAAAGAGAGGGAGGGGGAACATCAGAGCAGTGGAGCTTAAAAGACAACAAAGTTCTGATCCCACGCTCCGCCTCCACCAAGTTTTAGCTTGGCTTTGAGACAGTCAGGGACACGGCTACCAAATGATAGAGTGGGAACGGAGCAAAAGAGAGAGAGAGAGAATGAGAAAGAGAGGGAGTATGAGAGATAGCGAGTGAGAGAGAGAGAGAATCCAACAGCGAGGCAAAGAAGAAGGAGGACGGGAGACAATAAAAATGCAAATTAAAATGTCTGGCAGCGGCGATAAAGGCGTTAAGAAATACCACTCAAACATGGAGTTAAAAAAAGAAAAAAAAAAGGAAAAAGGGAAAGTTTGATTGAGGTTATGGGTACTTTTTTTTTTTTTTTTTTACCTTCTTCAGTCGCTGCATTCGGTAGCATGCAACATGCAATCGGAAAAGGGGAGGTTGTTAGAACATCAGCATTTTAACAAATGAATAAATAAAATAAAATAAAAAACACACGCTACAGGAAATAAAAACTGTACAAGAACAAAACACTTGGGTACAAAGATACCATTTAAATCATCACTGGTATCACACACTATCACATTTTTAAAATCAGACCCTGAGAAGCATAAAAGCAGGGGAATAAAAAAGAAAAAATAGGGTCAGATCCAGAATGATCGGCACCCCTTCTATGGGTGGATAAATTTTTTTTAAAAAGCCTTTGTGATTAATCTCATGGTGAAAAGACTGAAAATAGAGTATTTCCTTTATATGGAACACATTAAAATAAATACACTTTTGAATAATAATATGTGATAAGTACTTGCATGTATTTATAACTAATCAGAATTCATGAGTGTTGCTTTCCTGTTTAACAGTTAAAAGAGACTTAGTGTTTTATCGCTGTGATTTCCACCATAGCCGATAAGTTTGTGGAAGCTTATTAAACAGCGACAGGTGCCCGGTGCAAAACGTGTGTGTGTGTGTGTGTGTATGTGTCTGTCTGTGTGCGTGTGGTGAGTTGCACCTGTTCTATCTGAAAGGTTAAATTCCTGGCCTGCAACGACAAGCCCAGGCTGTTGTGAAGGTACTAAACCTACTCTGCATTTTCACACTATCTTGAATTAACACCAGACTCTCGGCTGAAACGCTGGTTTAACTGGATGCTGTTAAACTGATCTGTTGAACTCTAGGAAAGGATTTTTTATTTTAGAAGAAAAAGAAAAGAAGAAAAAAGAAAAAAAAAGTACAATCGACGTAGCACCAAAACAAGCATTTCAAGGGCATGATGTATATAGAAATGAGATATTCCTGTTCTTTAATTCTAAAAAAATTTGATGTTTTGTTAAAGACGAGACAATTTTAGATTGGTGTTCATTAATTAAACAGACAATATATATTTATTTATATTTTATAGCTTTATATTTGTGTCCTTCAAGGACTCTCAAACATGCTGATGTGGCGGAGTTGGATAGTCCAGGGTAACACTTTAAGGAAGAGCAACGCTGCCCCCTAATGGTTGTTCTCTGTTTTGTTTTTCGTTCTTGTAATTCCCAATCGCTCAATTTATACTTTTAAATAATTTTGGACTTTTATATTCCTACCCTGTATATACGCATGTACTGTTTATACACTATTAGATTTTATTCACAGCCCTTAGCTTTGACTACAGTGCGTAACGATATGTGGTGGTTCATGTGTGAAAATGATTTTCACAATTTGAGTTCATGAAATTGCCTGTGCCATCATGGAAGAAATGCTTGGATGTGATAACGTGGTCATTCAGGACATTCGGGTCATCAGCTCACGTTGCTGAGTCTAGACCTGAGCAACTGAAGCAACTCCAGATTATACAGTAACACTGCCTTGAACAGAGGCTTGTATGGTGAGCACTATGTATTATGGGTACATTGCTTCATGTGGTTCCCTTCTTACTCTGACACACCCATCACACGGTAATAAAGTTGGTCTGAACTCATCAGACCCCATAATAACTCCAATCTTTATGCTACATAGCAAACTGAAGGCTTTTTTCTGATTAATCTGTTGTTTTGATTAGTCTCACTAACAAGCTGTTTGGTCAAAACACTTTGGTGGAAACACTTTTACTTTTACTATTAAACAAAAGCTAAAATATAGATTTTTTTTTTACCATGCAACTTCACCAAGTGATCTTCATTCCTGTTTGTTTTTGGACCACATTTCTCCCACAAAGTTGACAGTTCAGAAATGTGATAATGTGTTGAAGGAGCTTGAACCCACTTACTCATCATCTATACCGCTTTATCTTGTATACAGGATTGCGTGTGGCCTGAAGCCTATCCCAGGAAACTTCGGGCAAAAGGTGGGGTGTATCATCACAGGGTCACACACTCTCACACTCATTCACGCACTACGGGTAATTTGGGAACGTCAATTAGCCTAATCTGAAGGTCTTTGGATTGTGGGAGGAAACCGGAGTACCCGGAGGAAACCCACTAAGCACGGGGAGAACATGCAAACTCCATGCACACAAAGACAGTGTTCATTATATAAGTATAATGTTACCCTATAAGTTACAATAATTTTTTTTATGCTCCAAAAGTATTTTTTTCCACTGACAAGACCTCTAACATTTTGAAATGACTGCTTGTCCATTTTTCACAGACTTGTCATACAAAAAAACACTGACTTGACTCTTTTCACAATGACTCACATGAATTTCTCCTCAGTTCTTAAAATAAAAAAAAAACATACTTGTTAAAATGTACTTCCTGCATGTCTGGATCGTACATTGCTTCACTACATAATCCACATAGCAACAATGCAGACAGAAGAAACATTCAGCTACATTACAGAAACAGCTGGGCCACATGCAGAGGCAGAACAATCTGATGATTATTATTAGCACATCCATCCTGGCCTTCTGGCAAAGAACCCATTACACTGAGCAATTTATCTCCATCAGAGTTAGAAGAACTGTGCATTAACACATTTCTCTCACATGCCTACACTCCTGCATCAGAGAACCTCTCCTCTGTACGTCCCTCTCTGAACCTTATGATTGTTCTTTATTAACAAAGACAGCATCTGATTCTTATAAAACACTTTATCTTATTAAACCAGGTTTCAGCCTCTTGGCTGAAACCTGTGTGTGTGTGTGTGTGTGTGTGTGTGTGTGTGTGTGTGTGTGCGTGTGTGTGTGTGCTGTGTGGTGATTGGCTTAGAATAAGGAGTACTGATATTATGCTTTAATGGCTGACAGTACCAATATGTCTAAAGATGTGCAGAAGCATCAGGACTAAATATAAATGCAGCAGGTCTTAATCTTAATCTCCCTCACACACGCTCAGGTAAACACACATACCTTTTGTTGCCCCTGCGGCTCCGAGGTGGTAGATGGCCCCCAGTATGAGCCAAAGCGCCTTCTGCTCATCAGCAGAGATACCGAGCACCTTCATAGCTGCCTGCAGCTTAGTGAACTGTTGTGCTGCTTTCTGCTTGTCTTCCGACTACACACAAAAATGTATAATGTAAAACACTTTCTACACCTGGTAAATACAGGTAGTCCCCGACTTACGAACATTCGAGTTACGGACTTCTGCAGATAAGAAAAACGGGCTGCGGTTCAATTACGGAAGTATCTCGCGTGTTTTGTACAATAAATTAGACATTGCAGTGCACCTGATACCAATGTTTACAATTATATACAATATTTTCAGTGCGTTAGTTAAGTAAATGTATTTAATGTCTAAGGTCTGCTATATTGTATGTGTGTGTGTAGGAGAAATGAATCGGCCTCAATGAATCAGTCCAAGAGCACGATGATAGAAAATGTCTGTCCCGTAAAGCTGTCCTGATGGTGAATAATCCTATTTTCAGAAAATCCTCAACAAAACATGAGTTCACAGTCCAATACAGTGGAAAACAGCTCTGAGATAAAATGCTTTCTCGCGATTTGAAGGCGCAGAAACAACACTGTTATATTTGTGTGAGATTCATTTCCTTAGGCGCGATTCTGGTTTTTGGCCACAGGATGGCAGTGTAGGAAAAGGGGAAAGAGATTTATTCAAGTGGATTGGTATGCTTTACATTGTATATTCGTGTCAAACAGATTACTAATTGCACTTTCAAGTTACTTTGAAAACATCTGTCACTGCGGGCGCCTGTGATGGGCGTGCGCTTCAACTGCAATAATTAATGTTAAAGAATTTCGGGCTTTTGTAATGTTAAAAATCCTCAGCTTTTTTCTCTTCCTCCCTCCTTTAACCCTTTTTTTTTTTTTTTCAGAAAAAAGTGAACCTGTTACATCAAATGTAAAACTACAAAGCTCTCCGACGATTGATTAAAGCGTATGCTCGTTAACTGATGGTACCACACAAACCGTGATGCATTTTGATAAATTTTTAAACACAACATTTGTAATGCTAGTAACGTAACGTTATTGACATTGGTAATTATAATCGAATCGAAGCGTTACATTATTTATCATACATATTTATCAGGAAAAGTAATTAGATTACAGTAACCCAACTCTGCTTATGAACGTGCTCCAGGAACGGGACTCGTTTGTAGGTCGGGAACTACCTGTATACTTGCAATCAAATGAGGTCTCCTTAAGAAGAACGATTATTGTGATGTGTACTTTGAGTCTGTGCAAGAGCTCTACCTTTGACTGAGGCATAATTCCAAAGGTGTTGTTCTCAGCAAAGTGGTTGAAATGTAGCTCAGTTCTGTGGGGGGAAAATAAATAAATAAAAATCTAAATCACAGGTCAACTTTACTCGGGGACAAAATAAATTTTTCTGGACAATATTTTTCTATCAAAACAGGATTTATGTTGAACTAATTATTCTTTAATTATTATTAACTAAAAATTTTAAATAAAAAAGGTTATAAAACATGATAAGACATTTTTTTTTCAGTTTACCTTGTCTCGGGTTAAAGTGATAAATTCGTTAATACACACGTGCGCACACTTACCTGAGAGTGTTGTCTGCTCCAGCCATCATGTAATAAAATACATTATAAGTGGACTCAGTCTCTGGTCTCTTGACCACCCTCAGTTTCTCCAGCAGCATCGTCTACACAACCATGCCAAAACATTATTTATTTATTTTTTTATTATTATTTTTTTTTAACACACAAGTACTACAGAAATTCAGAACAGCTGTTTATACATTTTACATTTTATTTATTCAGAGGTAAAACGGTACCTGGATGGAGGCAGAGGCCACCTGGCCGGCTTGGTCGAAGTCCAGAGAGACGATCTGGGAAAAGCGGCTCGCGTTCGAATTCATGGAGGTAGCACAATTTCCAAAAGCCTCCAGGATAGTGCTGACCGCCTGCCATTTCTCCGCTATAAACGGAAAAACAAGCCGCATTCACTCACACACTAATTAGCTTGATCCTGTGCCCCCGATTGATCCGGAAAAGATGCTATCAGGTGCAGCGACGAGAGGTAACAGATAGTATCTTGGCATCTTTAGAGCTACAGCTGAGCAGAGTAATCTTCGGTGGATCATTAGGAGAGCTAATACTGCCTTTACGAGCGAGGCTAATTATCACGAGTTGGTCTGGTGTGCATCATTAGCGAAGAATTCATCAATCATTCTCTTTCTCAATAACATTTCGCCGACCTGTGACTGCCAACCACACTGAGGAACACTATACAGCATGTGTGCTTCTTATCTGGTTCCCATTATATCTGTACACACTGAATAGCCATGCGTGAGATCCATCATTATTATTGTTTTTATCCTCAACATCGTTAACAATTTCAGCATCATTTACCTGAAAAGATCTTGCCGGTGCTGCCAGCGATGGAGAGCAGGTACTGCACCAGGTGCTGGCAGTTGGTGGTCTTGCCGCTGCCGCTTTTGCCGAGCAGGACAATGGACTGGTCCTGCCGCGTGGTCAGAAGGTTCCGGTAGGCCGACTGAGCCACTGCGTAGACATGAGGTGCTGTGTCCTCACGCCTGCAGCCTTTAAACATGTGCATCACCTGTAAAATTAGGGTCAGGGTGATGAGAACCTTTTCTTTATAAAAAAAAGTACAAATGGAGACAGAATTACATGGATTCACATGATATTAGATTTCTTAGAGGCACGATGGTTTTAAAGTGCTATATTCAGTAACAAAATCTTAACAAAAAAGTTATTTAAAGTACAATTTAGATAGATAGATAGATAGATAGATAGATAGATAGATAGATAGATAGATAGATAGATCAACTCAACTATGAAAATTTCTTTTAGGATTTTTAAAGAATTTATTTGCAAATTATTGTGGAAAATAAGTATTTGGTCAATAACAAAATTTCATCTCAATACTTTGTTATATTCCCTTTGTTGGCAATGACAGAGGTCAAAGTCTTCACAAGGTTTTCACACACTGTTTCTGGTATTTTTGCCCATTCCTCCATGCAGATCTTCTCTAGAGCAGTGATGTTTTGGGGCTGTCGCTGGGCAACACGGACTTTCAACTTCCTCCAAAGATTTTTCTTTTCTCTTTTTTTCTCTCTTTTTCTTTGTAGTAATTTTTATGCCTCTTTGTGCTTTTTCATGCTCAGTAATGAACTTTACTATTTAATTTACAAGTAAAATTTTAGTTCATATAAGCAGACATAGTTGCTAGTGATGGCTCGTTCATGAATGATTCGTTCTTTTTGAATGAATCTTTAACGTGACTCAGAAGAACAAGTCGTCTCGGAGTGTGATTCGTTCATTTTCAACTGGGCGCGCATTCGCAAATCATCGCAAAACCTCCGTAGGTTATGTTTGTACAGGAAACAGAATTGAGCGATTCTTTCTTAATGACTGTTCAACTCCGAGTCGTTCGTTCTTTTGTCACGTGACTCCCATAGACGCTACACAGTGCAGTACACAGGAAACAGAATTGAACGGTTCTCAACGAATCTTCAAGTCCTGAGTCGTTCGTTCGTTTGTCACGTGACTCCCATAGACGCTATGCGGTGCAATAGATTCAAAACGACTCAGACTGGAAGATATGAGAGGTGAGCTACTCATTCTGTTTATTATAATATGTCCTTAACTGCATTGTAATATTTTCATTACTGGAACTAAAGCCAAAATTTGTGTATGTAGATGTATTGCGGGTCTGTTTATTGCAAATGGAACATTTTATTTTATTTCTGATCAAAAGAACAAAATGAACTAATTGACTCAAAAAAAAAAAAAATCGATCATTTTGATGAACGAGATTCAAAGAACTGAGTCACTAAAATTATTCACTTCCCATATAAACTTCCCATCACTAATGGATGTAATCATAATGGTTACATAATATTTTTCAGTGTGGTTCAGTTCATAACATGTTCATAACACGTGAATGTGTTGGTAGTATAACCTAAAATTTCAAAATGACAATTCTCTGTTGTGCGACAAATAAGAAAAAATTTATAAATAAATAAAAACTTACAACACAGAACGCTTGTGCAGTTTAAAATATCAACTTAATCTATAAACTTTATAATCCTTGATTACTATTATCGATGAAGTGTTTCCATCATTTGTAGCTCCCACTGGGGAAAACTATTTAAAAAAAATTATAATAATAATAAAAATAAAACCCTGACCACACTGAAGTAACTTTTTATTACTTTTCCAAGGCCTGGTTGGTAATGAAATGCCAAGACTGAAAAGTATGCTCATAACTTCCTAATTCTCTATGGGAGCAAAATAAAGGCATCAAAACAGATATTCACCTGAAAAGTATGTACGTTGGCATCAGGTCTGTCTCTGACACACATAACACCACATTAGTGCATCAGTCTGGTCTAGGTTTGATGACCAACGGAAAGACCACAGCGTTCAATAAGCAAAATAAACTTTAACTGTATATTAAAAATGAGTAAATTCTTGATTTAATTTAGTAACATATTGCTCCTCTCGGCTACTTTGAGTTGACCTTTAAAATAATGTACATTATGTAAATAATGTATCTATGACATGCAGTGTTATGCATATTATATTGCAGAAAGCTGAAAATCTAGACAGATCATGTGAAGGAAGACAGCTATGGATTGCCTTTACCTTTTCAGAGTACATAGAAGGAGCACTCATGGGGTTGATGACCACCATGCTGAGCCCGGCGTATGTGTGGATGAGATTTCCTCCATAACGCTGCCGCAGACAGTGCATCACGCTCGACTCGTTCAGGTAGAGCAGAGTCGCCAAGTCCTCCGAGCGGTCGAAGGATGGAGGGTTCGCCTGGAAGAGAAAAGTCAACATGAAAAAAAAACATTTTAAAAAGGTGGAGCGGTAGAGTCTAGGGTGAGACTAGTACGGTATGAAGAGACAGAAAGAATAAAATATTTGCATGGAATCCTGCCTACATGTATCCCACACTGTCCTACATATCCCATAATCTAATGTGTCAGCGAGCCAGTTAAAAACAATAAAAAAAATGGAAAGAAAAAAAAAAACACACAAGAGAACATTTCATTTTCCTCAACCACACTTCTCTCATATTTAATGGAGAACAGTGTTAGTGAGCAAGTGCTGATGTGTGATGCCTCTGAAGTCTGTTTCAAACAGTTTTATTTACAGAAATACCTTTAATGTTGGCTCATAAGATAGTTTACTTATTTACTTATGAACAACTTCGGTGGAAAGGCATCAGTGCGGCTGCTTTCTGTTCCTGACACAAACACACACTCTGTCTTAATGAAATTAAAGGTGTCAAAGCTGCGGTAATTCAGAGAGCCCCTTCTCTAATTCTATAGAGCCCCTTAATGGACATTGGTGGGGGGAAAAAAAGAAAAGGAAAAAAATAATAATAAATAAATAAATAAACGGGACATTGGACCCGAGATGTCGCCAACATTTTGCAAAACTTGACTCTTTAGCGTTGCCGATTTAGTTCAGCAGGTGGTGGTTATGCCAAACTTGATCCTTGACCGGGAAAGGGAGTGTTACCAACCCAGTCCAGTGAGGGTCAGTAATGCACCAAAAAGATGGAAAAATAAAGGAAGAAGAAGCAAACGAGCAAGATGATACTCGGAATAGAGTTACACGTGCGTTGTTAAACAGGCATGGAGATAATTACTGAGTTTTACTTTCAGCTTGGCCTAAAATATCAAAACATTCAGTTTGTACTCTGAGCTGTCCTTTCTGTTTTGTGGCACTGTCAGTCATGTGGTCTGGATTTTTTTTCCTCCTAATGTGCCGTTTTTTTTTTTTTTTCCTTTTCCGCCTCAGTTTTTTTTTTTTTTTTAATTTATCCTTCAACAGACTTCTTCCCCTCACCCATGTCCCATTAGGGGCTGTGTAGGATTTCACCTCAATCCACAACTATGTTCTAATCCAAACATTTTATCAGAGTTCAATGTGTGTTTGTGTGTGTCAATCATAAACTCTGAGACAATGTGTCTAAACCTCCTGTGTCTCACAGGATAAATACCTCTGGACAGGATCATTCCTCTATTCAAACACACATCTCTTTGATACAGTGACAAACTGTACAGCAATAACAGAGAGGAGACCTGCTCATAGCCTGACCTTCTCCACATCGTCCTCGTCCACGTCCAGTACTGTCCCGTCATGTTCCAGTTTGATCTTCACCTTGCCCTCTGGCAGACTGCCTGCCTCCGTCTTCAGCAATGTGGCTACAGTAATATGGCGGGAAAGACCAAACACAAACATTCAATTCAATTCAATTTTATTTGTATAGCGCTTTTAACAATTGTCATTGTCACAAAGCAGCTTTACACAATCAAAAGAATTATTTAAGTTTGTATGGAATGTTAATGTGTATGAATCAGAATCAGTTTGTAAACATGCAATAAACATAAAAAATAAATAAAAGCAAGCAGAGACACAGGTTAACATTTGCAACATAACAGTTGCAATCTGTAAAATTTTGGAACGAACTAAAAATGTTTACGTGTTACCGTGAAATGCACGGAATGAAGGTGTAAGATCACGTTTATTAAGTCGATTTCAATCGCATACTCACTAGCAAGTATTTTAAAAAATGTACAGCGTCATCTGCTGAATCTTGATATGTTCTATTACCCATCTTACATCCCCACCCATATTATTTTTTCGTAAAATACCTTTAATGTACAGGCCAACTTTACAGGTTTATTATATGTAGATTATATACAGTAGATTATAGTTCTGACTGATATGACCTCAAATCATTTTCCCCTGAAAATGAGTCACTGACGCATTGTAATATTTTCATTACTGGAACTATAGCCAAAATTTGTGTATGTAGACGTGTTAGTGGTCTGTTTATTGAAAATGTAACATTTTATTTTATTTCTAATGAAAAGAATGAAATGAACTAAATGACTTAAAAAAAAAAAAAAAAGAAAAAAAAAAGATTTGTTCATTTTGATGAATGAGATTCAAAGAATCGAGTCACTAAAATGATTAAAACTTCCCATCACTAATGTGCATCAGTGCAACTCACCCAAGGAGAAGCCATCCTTGTGGACCAGCCACACTTTCTCGGAGCCGTACCATGCCTGCTCTGCAGCGATCTGCTCCTCCGTCTTCACCTGTACGTGAAAACACACTCGTCAGACTCGATCGTGAGACTTTATACAACCTCCCGACCGAACACACTCCATGCAGCACGGTGCATGCGTCAGAGAATGACTACCACAGGAGGGCTGATAGAAGTCGCCTTTTGGAGCTGTTTTTGAAAATTTGAGATCAGCATGAAAGGCCAGCTTCTACACTGCAAAAGTGCATGATGGGTAAAATCAGAGGTGCTTTCAAATAAAAAGGGTGCAAAAACTAAAACCAGGGGAGTCATGTCAGTCAACGCAAGAAAGCAGGGGGGTTAAGGTGCTGAGAGCTGCAGATTGACATCAGAACATCAGATTTTTTTAAAAAAAGGAAAAAAAAGCATGGTATAAAAGATGACTCGTATTCATGATTCATTTAAATATTTATATAGAGAAAATTTTCAATCTGTGACTAAAATCCTGCATTTCTCGCTCGGTGTAAAAGCAAAACAGGAACAACAACAACCACAACAACACACCCAGGCGGACAGTGTCCCAGAAGACCCGAATCAGTCAAAAATGCCACAAATAATTTTTTTATTGTTTGTCAGAACTTTTATAGCTTATCATTATTATTTTTAATGAGTCACTGATGCTGCTGGGGTAAGTGTTGTTGTTTAGGGTAAGTGAGAAAAGATCACTGCACACTGCAAACAAAGGGCACACGTGGTACTCTTGACATAGAGGATCAAGGGGCAAGAGCACATGTGTCGCTGAATCACTCACACACACTCGCGCATACACACACACACACACACACACACACACACTCCGAGCAGACTGCAGACCTTAGGCGGGGCGGTAGCAGCATGTGCCGCCTGTAGGACAGCCACGGGATCCTCTTCCACCTGACCCTGTGACGTAGCAGTCGACCAGAAGGAGGCAAATACACAATTACACACACCATCACACTCCCTACATTCACTTATGTAGTGAGAAAGATAAAAC
Source organism: Platyallabes tihoni (assembly GCA_030068045.1). Taxonomy (NCBI): domain Eukaryota; kingdom Metazoa; phylum Chordata; class Actinopteri; order Siluriformes; family Clariidae; genus Platyallabes; species Platyallabes tihoni. The sequence continues at coordinate 22,208,527 of JAQQZS010000003.1, read as the reverse complement.
TTATGTATTGTTTTTTTTTTTCTTTTCTTTTCTTTTTTTTTTTTTTTTTAACACTAATGTAATTGTATTGGGTGCTGGGAGGGAGAGACAACGGGAGGAATTAACATCAGAGCACAGAAAATAACGAGAAAGCTGAAAGGAGGAAAGAGGTTCAACCTTCTTCTGAAAACTACTTGTGTTTAAAATAAAATTAAATAAAAAATACTTTTGATTTTAAACAGCATGGTCATAAATAACATTTAGGAGGTGAATACCATTTGATATCTACAGCTTACCTAATTAAATATACTGAGTTTTATGAGGTAAGACATAATGTAGTGCTTTGAACGTTACAAACATACAGTAACAGAGCAATGTGACGACAGCAGAAATGGCATTTCCGATCAAATGCAAATCAACTAAATCATAAAATCGCAAAACGCTGCTGGCTTCATGCTGAAGAAGCCTCATCATGCAACGGCTTGTTTTACCGACACACGGATACAACAGGCATTAAAAGGGTGTAACTAAGGTCACATAGGGGACTGTATCACAAGGACAGAGTTAATGGCCAATACAAACAAACATTAATTGAAGAATTGAATGAAGGGGGAGAGAAAAAAAAGCAGCATTTATTTGCACAGAGAAAATGGAGAGGGCATGGAACAGAGGCTTACGCTGAAGCAGACCGCACGAGAACACACTGCTGCCAGGCTGAGAGATGAGGACGATTTCTCAGGCTGGCCATGGACCTGAGTGGATGCGGACACGGATGCGGTTTGCTCGGGCTCCGGCTAAAAGCAGGCGACCGGTGGTGGACGGGAAACAAAAAGGTAGATGAGACAACAGGGACAGATAATGGAGGAGAGTACAGTACAACGGACAGATGAATGGAGACGGACATGAAGAAAAAAAAAAAAGAAAAAAATAACTCCAAAATGAAAGGAAATGAAATCCTGAAATGCTGAAGTTATTGTCAGAAAGGCAATGGAGTGAGACAGAGAAGCAGGAGCGTACACAGTAAGGCTGACACAGAACAAATCTGAATGTGAGGCTTGAGTGAGTAGAGCAAAGTGGAAAGGGATATCTATAATAAAAAGGGAGAATAAAAAGGTAGAATTCGGGTGTATGGGGATGTCCGACACATACTAGCTTGTAGACAATAGGTTAACTGTACACAGGGCTGGGCGATATAATATCCATATCATGATAAACTACTGTATGTGACAATATCCCAGGCATCATTTAAAAAAATAAAATAAAATAAAACGAATCACAAATAGCATAGAAAATAGCATCAAATTATGTTAAAAATATAATTCTAAATATGTAAAAAAAAAAAATTTTTTAAAAACTAAGAGTTTTATTACATATTAATTATAATAAATAATACATTATTTTGTATTTAAAAATTCATTATAGTACATTTATAAAATGTAGTTATGTAAAATTGCTAATCATTTCAGTTCGACATATTGTTTGTTTAGTTTATTTAAGGTTTTTTTTGGTAACAAAATAATATACTGTATAATATGGAAATCATGATATATTATCTCAGACAATATCTGAGGCATCCCTATATGTTTTTTTAATTATTATTATTATTATTATTATTATTATTATCATCATCACATACAGCACAAAAAAAATACATTTAATTATGTTACAAATATCATTCAGAATATTTTAAATTGTAAAAAGAAATAATTTTTTTTATTAAAAAAAAAAAATTAAAGTGTTTCTTTTGGAAAAATAAATATAGAATATGGATATCGTGATAAATTGTGTGACATTTAAAATATGTTTAAAACTTATAAGTTTATTCAAATGAATTTACAATGAATAATAAATAATACATCCATTTTTATATAATATAATTATATAAAATGATTATTTTTTTTCTGCTCACCATTTTAATTTAATTTCTTTAAGGGAAGTTTTTTTTTTGTCTTCCTTTGTAAATATTGTAAAACCCCTCACACATCATAGACTTGCCAGGTATTATCATAATACAATGTTTTTGATACATCACCCAACCTTAGTGTAAGAGTGAAAAAACTAAGGATGAATTAATTTAGTTAAGTTTTAGGAGGATAAACACTAGAAAATATGTATTGGGAGAAGACCCGGATCAGAATTAGTATGAACATGGAGGGAAATGAGAAACACTGAAGAACAAAAAATAGAAGACAACAATATTTACAGATGCAAAGAAGATCTGCTCCAGTCGTCTTTGAGCTGCACTGGTAGGACTCGGTGGAGGGCTCTCCTACAAGTTAACCACCGAAAGGAAGTATAGCTGTGAATGATGTACGGCTACAGTGTGTGACCACATGATTCGTTAGACCTCTCGGTGTAGGATTAGTGCAAGAGAGTCGACCGCAGCGGTGGCGGACACATGTTAGATGTGTTAAAATGATGCGTCTGAAATGATCATCAAGTGCACATTGAACTGTTGAGGTTGAGCTTGCATGCGCGCACACACACACACACACCTTTGGGGTCATAGGTTGATGAGAGTCTTTAGATACGTTCCCACGACAAGAGTTCCCAGTTTGAGTTGAGGACAGATGTGATACTGTCTTCACCTTTGAACATTGTGCATATAAAACACACAAAGTACATATATATAAAATAAAAATTAAAAAACACACAAAAAACACTCACATACACAGTATGTGCATATGGTCAGTGTTTTTTTCTTTTCTTTTTATATTCAACCGCATTCATGTTACAGGAAATGAATCCATCATAAAACAAGCATGTAACAGAACATGCAGTGCGCCACTCCAAACAAAATAATTCAGTATAAAACCCAGAAAAAAAGGGTTTCATACAGACTACACCCACATCGTCAACTGTGTAAACCGGGAAGATTTCTCTCTCTTCTTCATGCACAAAGTGTGAAAGCGGCGTTAACATTTATTCCAAGTCTGTCTTTTTCCACACAATTTCAGAGAAAGATACTTCATAATAAATAAAGCTGTGACTTTTAGGTTACCTGTCAATTTGAATTTTAGCCAATTAAATTTTAATTGTTTTTATTTCATTCAAAAGCACTAACAGATTTATCAGTATTAAAACTACAAAACACTGCAAAAACAATGAATTAAAAAATAAGAATGAATAATCTTGCAAAACAAGAGCATTTTGCAAATGCTTTGTGGAAATATTAAATTCTGTGGTATATTTTCAAGAAATTTATCAAAATTTCAAACACTTTCACGTTTGTAAGTTCCCTAAATAATTTAAGTGTGAATCGATTCTCAATCAAAAGCTGACCCATCAGTTCAATTCAACAAAGGCTCAATTAAACTCAATTAAAAGCTCAACAGGCCTAAGTCCCACCTTCTACAGTAGTTTTAAATTTGATTGCAGGTAGCAAATCTAAAGTATCAAAAGAGTGTTTTTGGACACACCTTCTAATTCCATGTTTTTTTCTGTAGCGAATTATTTCCTACTTTAATTGCATCACTTGAGCTTGATTCAATTATATAAACTTGACTTCATCTATTCATATTCTACCCCTTCTGCTGGTTACAACAAGAAATCCTACAAACAAATCTTTTTAAAAGTCACACAGACATCCTGAAATCATGTAATGTCCAAGGCAAATGTCCTCTGGCAAACAACCATCTTCCCATCTTTTGCCCAACAACAAAATTTGACAGCAAGTCGTGTTAGAGAACCACTCAAACAACATGTCACATGTTAAAGCCAAAAGTTAGATCTTTAAAACTTTGTAAAAAAATGTTAGTTTGGTTGCCTGAATTCTCACACGCAGTCCAATGATGATAAAGTACGTCATGCAGCAGAAATGCAATTGGTACCTTTAGGCTCTTTGTAATCACTTGATTGGAGGATGGGGTGAAACCAGGTGAAGCACATAAAGGTTCAGGACATGAATTAATGGGGGATTTGATGGGAGAAACACCTGGAGGTACTTTGGGAGTTACAGGCACTGGCTTGGCTACAATAGATGCAGGTTTAGGATCTGGAATGGATGCTGGTGATGCAGAAACTGTAGGGGTTTTAAGGACTTCAGTAGCTTTGGGAATAAAACCAGCAAAAGGAACCATGGGGGAAGTCTTTGGCACAGGTACCCTTTTGGAAGCAGGGATAAATCCAGTTGGTGGGGAAACAGGGGACTTCACTGGAGAGGAAGTAGCAGGAGAGGTAGGGGGAGAAAATGCCAAGGGAGAAGCTGCTAAGGTCTTTTCCTCTGGCTTTGAATGCATACTCTGACAGACTTCTGGTGTCTGTGCACTGTTCCCTGTTACTACTGAGCTTTTATTGTCCTCAGTTTTCTCCTCCTCCTTTTGCTTTTCTGCAGACGCCTCTTTACAGGGACGAGGTCGTGGATCTCTGGTCCTGCCTCGGCTCATCAGACTGGCTAGTCCTGTGGAGATGTCATCCTTTTCCTCCTTCTTTACTGAGTCATGTTTAAAAGAGAACATGGGCCTCTTTGTGACCTTGGGCACAGATGCTGGCATTGGTTTGAGTGTCTCTGGGGTAGGTTGGGGTTTCGTAGCCATTGTTGAGGGTTTGGATGCCTTAGAAGTCGATTTCGTGGGCTCAGCAGGAGGAGGTTCTACACTCGTTACCACTCTCTTTATCACCTTCACAACCTTCCTAGGAGTTGCACCATTTAGGTCCTCTGTCGTCTCTGGCTGATGGGCACTCCCTGTTGCGTTGCCATATAAAGAACCATTGGTCTTGCTATCTCCATTTGTAACAGGCTCTGGACAGGGCTCAGGGCTTTTGAAACGCTCCTGGATCTTGAATGGTTCTGGACTCTTGATAAAGGAAAACCTGTTCCTTGTGGGTGAAGGGCTTTTGAATCGGTCCCGGAGTTGTGGCTGGGACTGGGGACATCCAGGGGGTGTCCGAGCAGGCTGGGGGCTCTTGGTACGCAGCAGGACTTTAGCAGGCTCCAGACTTGGTACTGACTGGGATCGACCACTGAAACTGCCATTGCTATCCGACTACTCAGCCAGAAGGCAGCAGGTGGGGAATGGAGGTGTTAAAGGACACATGTTAATGAGGAGTTCAGGAAAAGTAATGCACAATTCATAATGCTGATAAAAATGCCTTCTGAAAATGACTTTTTTTTTTTACCCTTACATCTTGATATAGGCTCATCAAGCTAAAGCACCAGGATTGTGCTCAAGTTCTTGTTCATTACTGAGATGCCTTAATGTGGAGGTCAACGACACAATCGACAACCGACTAGAGCTGGGCGGTATGACCAAAAATTTATATCACGGTATTTTTCAAAATTATATCGGTGTCACGGTATTTGACG
>JAQQZS010000003.1:22191369-22203238 GCA_030068045.1 Platyallabes tihoni | reverse complement strand
CTGTGTTCCCGACGCTTTGTGCGCACACACTCACCGGTATTGGGGTATATAAAAAATTAATATAATAAAAAAAAAAAAAAACACCGGTATTCGGTATGAAAAGGTATACCGCCCAGCCCTACAACCGACACAGTAGATCAAATGGAAGCAGGTCACTGACTGGAAGTAACACGCTGCCCTACACTGAACCAGGGCCTTAGGGTCATAGTACTGAGATAACACGTACAGCTTACAGAAAATCATGCACATCTAAACCTTGGGTGTCCTTTTTTCATGCCTTTCATTGTTAGACCAATTTGGCATTGCAATCATATTCGCTCGCCTGCCTACACATGCATATGAACTTGAGTAACATCCGATCCTTAATCCATAGGGTTTAATATGATGTTGGTCCACCATCAGATTTAGGAGGGTGTTTATGGTCATTTTTAAGCATTCTTCGAGAAGCGCATTTGTCAGACACTGATGTTGGACGAGAAGGCCTGGCTCGCTGTCGCAGCTTAAATTCATCCCAAAGGTGTTGTATCGGGTTGACGTCAGGACTATGTGCAGTCCATGTCCATGTCTTTATGGACTTTAGTTTGGTGCGCAGTCATGTTGGAACAGGAAAGTTAAGGGTCCAAAATGTCTTCGTATGCTGAAGCATTCCTTTCAGTAGAAGTAAGGGGTCGAGCCCAATGGCTAAAAAAAAATAAATAAATAAAAAAAAACCCACACCGGTTCCAACATGACAGTGCACCAGCGCACAAAGCAAGGTCCTTAAAGTCATGGATGAGCGAGTTTGGTGTGAAAGAACTTGATTGGCCTGCACAGAGTCCTGACCTCAACCCGATACAACACCGTTGGGATGAAATAGATTGTGAGACACGCCTTCTCGTCCAACACCAGTGTCTGTCCTCACAAATGCGCTTCTGGAAGAATGGCCAAAAATTCCCAAAAACACTCCTAAACCTTGTGGAAAACCTTCCAAGAAGAGTTAAGTTGTTATACTGTGGCTGCAAAGGGGACAGGGCCAACATCTTAGTAAACCCTATGGATTAAGAAAACCAGTAAAAACCTGCTTCCTGTCAGTAAGAAGTGATGTGTTTTTTGTTTTTTTTGTTGTTTTTTTAACAGCACTTACGCTCTCTTTCAAACTCTTGGGGGCTGTCTTGTTCTCTTCTTTAACCTGAAGAGGTTCATGGGAAAAAGTCATTATGACGTGCACTTTAAACCAAGTTAAAACATGGCTGAGCCAGGTCGTGCTGCAGATTACATACCGTATAAACAAGCACACCACACACTCCTGCATGACTTACCGAAATAATCAGTGTACGGTAAATTGGAGTGTAACAATACGAACTGAAGCGGAAGCATTTCACTGAAGCGGATAAGCAAGCGGCGGCCTTTCTCACTGAATTACTTTGACAAAGCAGTAGACTTGAGGTATAGAGAATATGATCTGTGTTACAGTGCAGTTGTGCGGTCATTTCGACACAGTAAAACACGTTCCCGAAATCCATACATCACACACCTGCTAATCCATGCATTTGAACACACACACACTGAAATCTACTGATGAGAACTACTCTAAAAGACATCACCCTTGGTGTTTTATTGTAGCCATGATTCATGCAGAAAACCCACAACTTGGACCACACACAGTGCAGTGTATTGAGATTTGAGAATGGAGCGCCACTTTCCTTTTGCTCCCAGAAGGAAAAGCGTGATGAGAAAGCCATGGTGGTGACGTTGCGCTCATGGGCTGGGCCGGCTAATGAGGAGCGCGGGATAAACGGCAATCAGGGAGGGAGCTGATTATGTGACGGCCAAGAGATACAATTCTGAGCACGATAGATTCTGGACCTTGGACCGAGCCTTCAAGTAAGAATGTCTTGCCGCAGCACTGGAGGAAAGAAGAGATACTTAATCATGCACTTAATCATGCAACATAGTGGAGACAAAACATTAGGTAAGGAAATAACACATTACAGACTATGCTGTTACAGAAAACTGATCAACAAAATGCTGATGTAATACTGTTACTAAAATGTTTTGATTTTTTTATTTCCCTAAAATCTGAAGTGTATCTTGTACCTCTTGTAACACAGCAACTGGTAAACAACTACTAGAAATGTTAACCCTAAAACTACAGATGTACCTTTAATAAAAATACATTTCTTGTTAAATGAACACCTGACAAACAATGTCCACGTGTTAATGATTACGTTCTATTTTCCACAACAATCCTTTTACCCCCATGAATAAACTGTCTTAAACAAAGAACAATAATATACACTATGTTGGGGATTTGCCTTGTTAGCCAGCAGCGCTACTGTAAAATAATTTTAATAAACACTTACTGACCAATCAGATTTAACAAACTTACAGCATTTGTAACAGATTTTGAGTACTTTGCAAATTCAGCCAGCACTGAAGACTTAGGGATGGGAATTACAAGGGAACACCCCATACGATATGTATCACGATACCTAGGTGCCACTATGATATGCATCACGATTTTGTAAATACAGGTAATCTCCGATTTACAAACGAGTTGCGTTCCTCGAGCACGTTCGTAAGTCCGATTTGTTCTTAACTCAGACAAAGTGAATCTTATACGCCTTTGACATAAACGTACAATGTGAAGCACACTAATCCACTTGACTAAATCTCTGTACCCTTTCCCCGCACTAACATATAATAATTGCATAATCGTTCCTAAAAAAATTCATTTCACACACCTCAAATCTCACAATGTTGTCTTTGCATCTTTAAATCATGAGCGGAATCCCACACACCATTTTGTCTCACAGCTGTTTTCCACTGCATTGGACTGTGAAATTTTCCTTAATTAGGATTAATCATCAACGGGACAGCTGTACAGGACAATTATTTCCTATCATCGTGCTCCTGGACTGATTTACTGAATGTTAGGCTAAAACAAATCACCAGAGATTTGGCAAAAAAAAAAACTCTTATTAGGATTAGAATGAAGCTAGGGGATGAGGATTATATTAATATTATTAGGTTATGAGGATAACACCAAAAGGCCCTGAAAGACTCAAGAAAACCCCAGCAGAAAATGACAGAACAATTATTTCGCAGTGAATAAGAATACGTTTGTGCCAAAAGACACTTTTACAGAACGGTCATGCTATAAATGACCCCTCAACCTGCCACCTTCGCTCGCCTTTTGGTAATTCCCCCTGAACCTACGAACGCAGCATGAAGCGGTCTTAGAGTGCTTCTATTAGAAGCATGGCGGCTTTCCGGACTCAGAACAGACAGGAGAGATGCTGTGTCAGGATCTAGCTAAAGTATAACAGTATGCACCAGAAACACCCTGACTAATACTGCTTTTAAAGCATCAACATCGTTTACAGTCTCCAGTTAATTTCACACTCTGCTCCCGTTAGAGTTAGAAGCTCCCAGACTTCGCCATCCCTTCAATTCGCTGTCATTTCCTGACTGGTAGAATTTTGTGTTTTTCCTGTATGGGTTATCTGCTTACTGTTACTACATGTACATGTTTAGATCTTCCGCGAGCGGATCGCACACTTTACACTTCTCAAAATATCCCTCTCTCCCTGTTCCACGATGTCAGCTCTCCCTTTTGACACAGATCTCATTTGGCCTCTGTGACTGACTACCTCTGGTCCTGGCTTAACTTCTTGATTCGGATAAATTTCAAATATTCACGATCCTGATTGAAAGTGTTCTGTCTGAAACATGAACACAAGTCCATGATGAATGGATTTAATAAAGCAATTGTTACCCAATTATTGTGGTACAAGCATTAATAAAGTAATCGTTATCAAATTACTGTGGTACAGTACAAGCATAACAACATACTAGCGTGCTGTTACTTGAAAGTAGTACCCTTTGGGGTGGTGTGAAGTGAAGATGTGTACTACTACTACTACTGTATAATAGCATCAACCACTAATACAGAAGAATTATTAAAAAGCAGATGCATTCTTTGAACACACTGTTACATCTGTAACACTGAAAAAAAGTAGGATTTCAAGCTTTGGGCAAAATGTGAGGCTGCAGCTGGAGCCCTGTTTGCTGGAACAAACAAATCACCTTTTATCTTTCAACACAGACATCTCTACGACTGGGGCGATGTACAGTTCCTAAACTACACGGGCTCATCAATTACAAAAACAGCATCCAGACGTACATGATACACCAGTGGGACAGCTTTCAATGAATTCCACTCAAACTGGATTACAGACATTTCTGTCTATTGCATCATGTGAATTCCTCGAAAAACTAAAACCACACACGCATCTGGAACATCTGCTATAATGCCCAAAGCAAAACTATAGTTAATTATGGGTTTCAAGCTTCACAGGCTTCTACCACACACACACACACACACAGCTAAATAAAGAGTCCTTACTGTGCTTATCTATGTAAAGTGAAGTGAGAGCACAACCTTTTTTTGGGAGCGACGTCTCCAGCGCTGCAATTCATTATGCTAGTGTGACACCTCAACAGGGAAACTGCGCTCACACTACACTCGTACATAAACATAACTACCAGATGATCAAATCCAGAACATTTCTGCGAGAGAGAAAAAAAAAAAAAAAAACTCTATAATCAAACAGCTCTCACTAAAACCAGGAACGTGTGACGGTCTGGGAAAACCTTTCACATGATGAACTCTAGATACATTCCTAAAAAGTAGAGATGTCTCAATCATGAGTAAATCTACTAACTTATGCTTAAAAACATAAATAAAAAAACAAGTACAATTTTGTCCTTTTTTTTTGTTTTGGTTTATTTATGCTGACTGCGGCAGACGGTGCACGACATGTAGCTAATCAACAAGTTGAACAAAGTCACGTGACGTTCAGTGTGTGAAGAAATCATAGTGTTTAAAGGATTGGACTTTTTTTCTCCAGCGTGTTTATTAAAGTGGCTCCTTGTGCAACGTGACGTTTACAAGAAAATGGCGTGATCGAGATTAAAAAGAAAATAAAAACATTTCCACATCGTTTTGGTGAAATATGGCTTACGCTTGAGCTCTTGAATCACATGATCGGAATTAAAATATCCGCGGTTTCTGACAAATCGCCGGCTAAATTTAATCTCAGGGATTTTACTGAACGCATGACGAGAGAGAGCAGATAATGTTGGAGGATGTTGAGAAACCTCAGTCACGTTATATTACAGTTTGTTGTTGCTTTTTTTAATCAGTCTGTAGAACTGCACTCTCCTGAGCACAGTGCTCTGACATAGTGATATTTATGGCTATGTCTTCAGGTGTGATTTAATATGTTAAATCATACCTGAAAACTAGTAAATCTGAAATATAATAAGCGTAGTTTACATTCTGTTATTAAGCCGCTCAGTTTCTGACCTGTTTGTCTCCCTACACTGCTGTTCACCTGTCACTCTTTAATCTGCGGTGTCTGACAGCTGAAAGGTCCCTGGTGTATTTTACCATTTAGCGTAAAAGATAACACTGGGCCTGTTATAAAACTGGACTGGAAAAAAAAAAATAAATCTACCAAATTTAAATTTTGTTCAAACTGTGATTGAACATTTAAAATACAGCAAATGCATAAAGTACATAATATAACCCTAGTACTGTGCAAAAGTATTGAGATACATTTTTCCTTCCTTCTATCGTATCAAATTAAAGGACGTAAATTAAATTAAAGAATTAAAGAGTTTTTGTTTTGTTTAGTTTTTTTAGTTCAACAGATTCTATATAAAAAATAAATAGATAAATTGGTCGGCAGCAACCTCATTTCCCCTTTCATCTGTTCCAACCACTCTGTGTTCAGCATCACCAGCTAATGCTAATGCTAATGCTAATACTAATCCCCGGCTTGATCATTTGTCATGTCATGTTCATAGGTCACTGTGTGGCTTAACAGACAAAAAACAAAAACATTTCTCTGAATCGGCACAAAAAACGAGAGACAAAAAAAGTTCTTCAGGAAGCCTGGAGAAGTATTCCTCAAGACTACATTCAAAACACAAGAACGTCTGTCTCTTTGGAAGCAAAATATGAGGAAATCAGGAGGCTTTTTCACAGTACTTACTGTATGATGATGCGACCCGAGATAAAAAGTTCACTACACGAGCGCAACAGGGATAACCTTCTCAAAGGATGTACTTACATACCCACAAATCTTTTTCTTTTAGTGAAAAATTTATAAAACTGTCACTGTAAACTCGCTTAAGTTTTTTCCATCAGGTCAGATGTCACATTTTCAGCTGTTTGGCAAAATTTAGCCAACATCCAACAGGTTTTCCCAGACTTCCACACCTAACGTTCGCATATTTATCGATTATTTCTGAAGAAGGTATATCAATTATAATAACAACAACAACATTTTGCTGACCCAAAATGCATCATCGATGCAGGACAACTACCTATATAATCGGCAAAAACCCAAAATGCAGTGATTAAAGAAGTACCTCTAAATGAAAAACAAGTAAAATGAATACAGCCAAGACTCAAACAAGACAACTAGAGCAACATCAAAACCCTTTCCACTAACAGATTTGCTTTCAATCCTGGAACTTATTGTCTTATTGTTTCGCCTGTACGTTCATACTAAATATAAATCTCTCACACCGCACCAGACGCCTTTTATTTAAAAATAAAACTATTTTAAAAAACTACCACCACGTTTTGTAACGGCACAACACATGATCGTTAAGCTCACTAATAGACAGCTCACTCTTTCCACCAGAGGAAACAGGAAAGCTTTGCAAGTTTTTTTTTCTGCAGTTAAAGTAGCACTTCAATGGCGAGAACAGAGGACTGAATCATCGCTCTATGTTTTTCACCTTAAAAGCCTGATGTGTGCGTTAAACAAAACAGCACATGAACTCTGAGGCGTTATTTACAATCTACTAGAACACTGTAAAAAATCATAACGCTAATAAATAGTTAAAACCCAGTGACAGCAGACGATCAGAAACACTCACCTAGAGGCAGCGAGAGAGAGAGAGAGAGAGAGAGAGAGAGAGAGAGAGAGAGAGAGAGAGCTTTATTACAGTCTGTCTTTTACAGTCTGACCAGACAGAAGCGACGAAGACTGAACCTTGGCACACCTAAACATACCGGACTAAAGTGGCCGCACTGACACTTCATGGCTTGATTAAATTGCTACAGTAGCCTAAGATAGATACTCCGCTGACCTGCCGCTCTCGAGCCTAAAAATAGTGCAGCAGAGTTTGACAGGCCTGAGTCTGAGCCTTCACACTTCACACCCGCGGTCAACTTCCAAACAGCTCTGCTTGTGTCTCGATCTATAAGAAAAGTTTGGTGTCCGCTCGCAGCCTTACCTCGGCTCCCATGCGCTGGTTCCTCAGTGCCAGTGTGGCTTCCCTACCTTCTGTCTTTCAGTACGGTCCAGAGTACAAGAGAAACCGGCACAGAGAGAAAAAGAGAGAAGAGAGATCCAGTGAGATCACGTCCCTCACAACACGTTGACTGGACTCCTCTATTCCTGACCCCGCACGGAGGTACAGCTGTCGGTGTATATGATGGGGGTCTCACCAGGCTAAATATAGATCTCAACCACCATTGCTTCTCTAACTGTCCTCGCTTACTCCCCACCCCCAAGAATGCAAAATGCAGAATGATGACGCTCTGCTCTGCCTCACTGTCTCAACAACAGCTGCCTCTTTATTCTCAGCTGCTCGTCGATACCAACGGCTTCTGGTCTGCGTGCAAATTCGCCGTCACTTCGAGCGGTGTTGCCAAGTGGATGTGTTTTTTTTTTTTTCTGACGGGGTCAGAGTGCAGCGAACCCGAAGACGGAGGAGAAACAGAAATGCGAAAGTGTGTTGTAGGACGGAGGTAGAGGAAGTGATGCAAAGGCCTGGCACTTCCTATGAGAGGTTTCAAAACTGCAGAGCACCCCGAGAGGAAAAACATCACATCACACTTCACCTACTATTCGTCTCTCTCGCCAACATCTCATGAACTTTTGATACCGACAGCGTGTATAATCTTGCAATGTTCAATATCAGTATATATATAATAATTATATAATTTTTCAATAATAAAATCTAACTTAAATGCATCACACACTCCAACTTGTATACTGTTACCACTAAATTACAACCAAAATCTTTTTTTTTCTTCACTTGTGTGGAATTTAATATTTAATCATAAGCATGTTTTGAAAAAACATACAGCGCCATCTGTTGAATTTTTTACCGTGAAGTGCGTAGAATGAAAGCATGATATCGCGTTTATTAAATAGATTTCAATCGCACACTCATAAGAGCTTATTTAAAAACAAAAAAAATGTACAGCGCCATCTGTTGAATTTTGAACTAATGATTTTTTACAAGTTAGATTTTTTTTTATGATATAAGGACATTTTCCATTTAAATTTCAAAGTAAGCATATCTTCTCTTCCTGTGGGCCGACCGCGATCAAACAAAGCCTATGTGTTACTACAAGCTCGGCCAAATACATTTTGATTAAAATTCGGCCAGTAGTTTTTAGGTGACAAGACAAACAGATGTTCAGGAGCGACTTGACAAACACGCTTTCAGAGGTCCGATATGTTCTATGTACATCCCTTGTTTTATTGATTGCATGTAATTATCTAATTTTCTGAGATTGTGGATTTGGGGTTTTCATGAGCTGTAAGCCATAATCATCTTAATTATGACAAATCACGACCTGAACTATCTTGCTTTGCATGTAAAGAGTCTCTCTCATGTATTAGTTTCACCTTTTAAGTTGCATTACTGAAATAAATGAACGATATTCTAGTTTAATATATATATATATATATATATATATATATATATATAGAGAGAGAGAGAGAGAGACAGAGAGAGAGAGAGAGAGAGAGAGAGAGAGAGAGAGAGAAAACTTTAGCAATAAATTATTTGAACACAATTTTATATTTAATATACTGAAAAGTCAGAACTAAGTTGATGTTAGATTTGAGTGCTATTTTTTGTTGTCTGAGCATAAATCTCTAAATAAAAATAAATAAATAAATAAATAAATAAATAGATGTAGCACACTTTAAAAGTCAAGGAAAAGTGAAGCGAGCAAGCGGAGATATTTGCAGTAAAACAGCATTGATTTAAACTTTAAGTTCACAATGTTTTTTCCATTAAAAAAAAAACAAACGTGCTCCAGTCTCGCCTTCAGGTCTGTGTGTGAAGTATTCATCATGCTTCTTTAAAAAAATTTAAAATGCTATGTACTAATGTACACGACTAACTTGTTGTGCTAGCCACAATAAAGCAATTACTGCAGAAACAAAACAGTTGCCATTTATTTTAACGTAATTTACTTTAAATACACAACCTCTCCAAAATCTCTCCTATTCTTCTGATTTGTCCTGTAGCTGCAATTCACCCTCTTGCCATGAAATGGCACAACTGTGCAAAACACTCCATCAGTTCCTTGTTCCAGCCACACGAGAGCGCCGTAAGCCTTATTAAATCCGTGACCTAGACAGCTCTTTTAAACCCAGGATAACTTTCTGAAAGAGCTGTTTGTTTGCCTTCAGGTCCTGCAGAGTCACTACAGAGTTAATTAGCCTGACTCATCACCATGTGGGCATGAAGTGTGAGAAACTGCAGGTCTACACTGAGAAACTCTGAGGTGTGTATCATCAGTTAAGCAACGATCTTCTCGTCCCGATGGCTAGACGAGATAGGGAGAGACTTTGAGGAATATGAGCTATGAGACCATCGGCCAGGGATAACGAGAAGCCCTTTGCATCCTGGAGCAGCTGGGAGCAACCGGCAGCCCTCCTCTGAGCTACCCCTCATGCCTCACCATCTCAACAACCTCAAATCACATCGTAAACCCCCCCCCCTACCTCCCTACCTCCGACCGGGCCTCGGATACGCCTCACAGCAGCTGATTAGCATCATGGACCTGTTGCTTGGAGAAAATAAAAAACAAAAGGCTCGGGCTATAAATCGAGGCATGTTTTTGTGCTACATGGTTACTTGTGCTAACCGCATATTAACACGAGACTATGTCGGTCACGCCCGAGTGTACCTGAGCCTCCGGATTTGCTCACTCATCATTTCGTTATGTAAGAAAGTAAGAACAGCCAAAACCACACTGTGGAAACATCAGGCTGCTTCTCCAAGTAGAAAGGCATAACAGGACACACACACACACATTCTTTAAAAGCCCACTACACACACAAAAAGGGTAGACGAATCATTAGCTCAGTCTGGGACGAGTGGATTTCATGATCGGGAAGAGGGGAAAAAAAAAAGGAAAAAAAAAAACACCTAATGTAATGACTTCCATAAAAACAAACGTTTTCATTTGGCATGTATATAAAATGCTTCACTGTGGTGTAAAGAAAAACACGAGCTTTAGAATCAGGAACACACGGTATATGGAAAAGCTCATAAATTTATAATTAGTCCACCCATGCATGCGATGCTGTGTTTATCAAACCTACGTTGATAAAACACTGAAATGTTCACCGCACACCTTCTAGCCTTCTGTGGTGTTTGCTCGGGTCTCTTGATCTCTCGCGCTTCAGTTGTACACGAGACAGAATTACATAGAGCGAGGCGGGTTTTCCCGGAGTGATGGGAATTAAACCCGCTGTGGCCTGGTTAAGCCCACTATTACCGCAGCGCTACGGTTCATGCTCGTCCACCACGCCCCAGACCAAACTGCAGCACAGTCCCCTGAAATAGAGATAAACGGTACCACTTCCCCAGATAAAACAGCACACGATCCCTACTGGGGACTCCAGGCATCTACACAAATCCTTCCACGAGACAAAGATCACAGAGAGCGGTGGAAGTGAGGCTGGTAGTGACTATGCAGAGGTCAGCAGTTGCGACACCCACTTAACTGCTCCAGGATTATTTTTTACTACTACAACAAGCATAAAATAATCATATAAAGTAGTCATAGCCTTATAAGAAGTGACCTTAGGGTGGGTGTAGGGTCATCACACACTGCCACGCTGATTTAGACTCCCACACCCGTCAACATCTGGAGTAAGTTAGTTATTAGAGATCGTTAGTTTAAAAACGAGCCAAATGAACGGTGCGCTTCTCCCTGATGAAACAGATAAGAGACCGTTCAAACTATAGTGTGACTCGTAAACTATTTGCATAAGTGACACTGCCTGGAAGCCCCGCCCACTTCCTCTCATCTCTAATGCCTTAGACTGGATTCACGTGGATTCTCTCGTGTTCCGGCGCAGAGAGTGACGCTACAAGTTTTGAAGGGCTCCCGTAATGTACGAACTGGACTTTCGTATGCTGAAATGCTTTGTATGCCGATTAAGGCGAAAACTTCGCACGGGAGGTCATTCCGAGCTGCCACTCTATGTTGCTTTTTGCCTGGGGTTGTATTTGACAAATGCTAAGACCCACTATGATGACACGAAAAAAAAAATGTAAAGAGGGGGCACTAACTTTCTCACTTGAATATTATTATTATTATTATTATTATTTATTCACCTCTCAGCTTCAGGTGATCCTGAGCTCAGATTACTACTGTACACACTTTCACAAAAGCTCCACGTCTGCTCGGGCTTCCTCCGGGTTCACAGCTCTTCTCTCATCTCCTGAGACCGTGCCAGTAGACGGACTCGCTACACTAAATTACTCGTAGGAGTGAAGACCAGATCCACGGCGATCCTGATTGGGATACACCGGTGGTTACTACAAGGGGATGGATGGATTTTATTCACGGGCTCTACAGCGTCATGAAGAAGGAATGGAGACAAGTCGAGGCGGCGTACGGCTGCGTTACGCAGCATCTGATGCGCTCTGAATCATTGTTAACGTGTTAAATGCTCAAGTGAGCAGAGCATGCAACGCAACGCAACGCACGCACGCACACACACACACACACACACACACACACACACACACACACACACACACACAC
>JAQQZS010000003.1:22160761-22180764 GCA_030068045.1 Platyallabes tihoni | reverse complement strand
AAGACCTAATGTGTGTGTGTGGGCAATGCCTGTGTGTTGGGGTTAAGTGGCGGGGCGGAGTATGCGTTCTTCTGTACTCTAACTGCACTTACTCACTTGATCACTCCATCCAGACCTCAGACCGCACTGTTGCAGCACTTTCCTTTGATTCTCCTGCTCATGATTTAATAGCACACTCTCCATAATGGCGTGTGCGCCGGCCCGAGTTTTAACGTATATGGACGGAACTGGCACTAATTATCGCCCGGTCCTCATCCAAATAACACTAGAATGTGGAAAATTTGCATGGCGTAAGTGGTGATGGAGAACGTATGCCGTGAGCTGAGGTTGTGGCTGGAGGTCTGGACCGTTTCATCTGCCACAAATCTGAACATGATCGCTGCGACATGCAACTTCAATGGACTCGGGCCTCCCGTTTTAATGCCAGATCAGTGAGGATTAGTTAACAAGGTATTTGAGGCATCCTAACTATGCCTGAAAAGGTGTTACTTTAGGGCTTGGACTCTCTCTCTCTCTCCCTCTCATGAACGTTTCTTTGCAAAAACCTACCATAATAGGAAGATTATTAGTGTTTTAAGGGCACGATGTCTGTGATAACAGCACATACTTACATGGCACTGGGAACTACAGTAGGAGTAACAGAAACTCGTGAAAATGTTAAGTTAAGCATTTGACATCACAGCAGGCCTGTTCAATTTGTGAATTTGCATGAAGTGCACTTTTTTGTTTTTTTTAAACAACAAAACACTACATTAGACATTCTTGTAAGGGAAGGTACCCCTGAAGAGATTTCTGTCATTTCTAAAAAGCTCCTTAAGGGACATGGGTGGAAAAAATATATAGTTTTTAATGTTTTGCGAGATCTCACAAAACATTTTGCAACACTTTCAACTTTCACTTCAACTGATTTTTCCCCCTCATCCATGTCCCTTTAGGGGCTCCGTAGGTTTCCTATGGGGTCAGGTTGCCAGCTTTACACCCGATTATACCCGACTAATTCAGTGTGAAGTGCCTTGGCTCACGGGCTCAATGGTGGCAGCTCAGCAGCACTGTGGCCCGAAGCAGGGAACTTTAGATTAGCAGTAGCATATATTCCTTCCTTTTCTGTATTTTAAGATGCATCACATCTGTCATGAAGCAGTGGAAAGAATTTCTGATATACAATATTTCTGATATTTCAAATTTAAGCTTGAAATTTAATTCTTCCCACAATAATATATGAAGTTTTTGAGGTTTCAATTGAACTATTGACTACTACTAATTGAATTAATTGATATAATTATATATAATCAAATAAATAAAACAATGTGACTAAAAACAATACAAAAATATCTAGGACCTAAAGTCAGGAGTAGTAAAACATAGAGCTGAGGTATTTTAAATTGTACCCTGCCTCAGTTTGAATGAAATGACAAAGCTCCTGACTTTTTTCTCCATAAATGGGTGTACAGCAAGTCTCCTACATACAAACATTTGAGGTATGAACTTTCAAAGATGCAGCGTGCATCCCAGGATGTCTGGAAGCAAGTGTAAAAAGCAGCTGCGGTGAAACTGGTACTGTTAATAAGCTCCAAGCAATAACGATGGACAAGATCGTGAAACATGCTAGTTTTATCCTGTGTATAGCCAAGCGTGTTAGTAGCCTAGCACCTGGACGACGTTTGTTGAACCGAAACCGTTCATATATTGGAGATTTACTGTACTGGATCGTCACATGAATGAGCAGGAGTACAAGAGTTCCTAATAATGTGACCACTGAGCATCTGGTAACATTTTTCTCTATAGAAACAATTTCGGTCGGAATATTTGCCTGCTTGATGGTAAGTTACCTCACACACTTATTCCCATCCTCTCTTACAACACCCTGTGACAGTGACTTTTTACACTGCGCCATTACCTCCAAATGCCTGTGTAGACACAGGGTCTTGCTGCATTTGTTTGGTGAGGAAGAATCCAGGCAAGTGTACACGAGACGGTGTGTAAGCCTTGTATAAACGTACTAACATGCATACACAGCGCACTCACTGTAAAGGCGATGTCACATGCCAGGATGAATATCTTCCTGAACCTTAAATTCAGGACATCTGCCAGATAAAGCAATAGTTGTTTAGCGTTAATTGATGGGCTGGCCTACATACAGTAGGTAACGTCAGCACCCTGGAGTATAAAAGCCTGTGCAGTCATGCTAGGACAGCGTTTCAGGAAAATGCAATCGACATTCAGCGACACACCAATCCAAACGTACAAGCATTCACTTTGGAAACGTGTAGCGGGAGGACGATAAACTATGAGGCATCAGGAATCAGTGGTATTTCTACGCAAACCACAACCATACTGGATGGACTGTGTGGAAAAGAACAAGTCTGGAGAAAAAGAGCATTCCTTTCCCCCATCACACTGCACACTTCTCCTGTTTCCAGGGGCGGAGTTTTTTTTGTTTAAAAAAAAAAATTACACTTCTTACTTCTACCAGCATGAAGTAAAAATCTTTTAGCCAGTAAACTGATTAAACCATGATGTCGTGGACAGATTGTCACATACTATAAATCCACTGGAAGCGTTTCAAGAACAATTTATTTGTCCTTCTCACAGAAGAAAAATTAATTTCTGTAACTGCATTTCCTTGTTTTCTTTCCTTCCCCTGCTTTTTAGCTGAGAACGGATGCAAAAAAAAAAGAAAGTAAAAAAGAAAGAATTTGTTTACCAAAAGAAACGTTTTTTTTTCACTGACATCATTTTGAAGAGAGTTTAGAGATTGTTCTTCCCGTGCTGCAGTAACTGTGAAACATCTATAGATAGGACAACGATTTTACAGGACAATAGGTCACTACAGGACAACAGGTACGTGTTGTGATCTGAGTGAATACGCTGTAGCTTTAACATCAACGAGGACTCGTGACACAAGATTTAAATACAGGTATTCCCCGACTTACGAATGTGCTCCCAGAACAGAAGTAGTTTGTAGGTCGGATTTGTTCGTAAGTTGGATTTGTTCTCAAGTCCGACAAAGTGAGTCTTGTACACCTTTGACATACACATTGTAAAGCATACCTATTATGTCTCAGAGCTGTTTTCCACTGTATTAGATTTTCTGAAATTAGTATTATTCTCCATCAGGTCATTTTAACCCTTTTCTGTTCCATTTCATCATCTTGCTACCGGACTGATTCATTGAAACCGGTATGGCCGTCTCACTGCTCCCACACCTCCACACGCACGCACACATACAATATACCAGATTTTAGACATTTTATACAATCACTTACACACTGAAAACATTGTATATAATTGTAAATATTGATATCTGGTGCACTGCAGTGTCTATTTTTTGTACAATACTATACACGTGAGCCACTTCCGAACTACGGTCTGTTCGTATCTGTAGAAATTAGTAACTCACATGTTTGAAAGTATGGACGGATAAGTTTATTTAAAATATAACATTGCGTTCCATCTTAAGTGCGAATTCGCCCGTCATGATTGTGTCATTTTCAATTCCACGTGCTTGGGTTGCGTTCGCAACGTGCGAGACGGCTAATTAAGACGAGTTGTTTACATTTTCTTTTTCAAACTTCAAACTTTATATCCAGTGTTTTAGATTTAACAAACACATGTGCTTATATGTTGATTAACCTTAAGCTAATACTTGTGTATACGATATAGCCCATTTAACAGTAACAGGTTTTACTTGGTTTATGTTCGATGTTGTGCACAGTCTTGTTGATTTGATGTCACACACTACACTTTTTACAAGTCGACTTCTGTTGCTGTGGTATTTTATGTCATGAAAGACGCACTCTCCATTTACTCTCTTGAGAAAGAATATTTGTGGAAAAATAACAAAACAGCTATTACAAGAAGTAAACAATTTGAAAAATCTATGCTATAAATATTGGTGTAGTGGTTAGCACTGTCGCTTTGCACCTTCAGGGTCCAGGTTCGATTCCCGGCCAGGCTCGATTCCCGTCTCTGTGTGCATGGAGTTTGCATGTTCTCGGTGGGTTTCCTCCGGGTACTCCGGTTTCCTCCCACAGTCCAACAATGTGCAGGTTAGGCTGATTGGCGTTCCCAAATTGCCTGTAGTGTGAGTGTATGAGTGTGTGTGCCCTGCGATGTATTGGCACCCTGTTCAGGGTGTACCCTGACTCGCGTCCTAATTCTCCTGGAATAGGCTCCAGGTCCCCGTGACCATGAATACAGGATAAAGCGGTATAGACGATGAGTGAGTAGAACCTCGATACATAGATATAGGCATGTTTTTGCCATATGGCTCATTCCATATGTGTTTAGGCAATTATTTGCCACTGTTTACAACCAAACTGTGACTTTTGAATCCTGTCACACCCCTCATGAATAGACGTTAAATTATGTAAGCTCTCATTAAAGCATCTATATCTACCGTTTTGTTTTATTGGAGCATTTACACCCTATACTACCATTTTTTTATCATCTACAAGCTTCCTTTCTCCTATCCAATCTCCATGATTTCTCACTAGTAGCTGAGGCAGGTTGAGCTGATGCATCAAGGAGGCATCAGTTAGAGTTTTGGGAATCACCCTCCCTTTTAGCCAGCGTTAAATCTAAACCATCTGACATCATACTCAGTGTTGTTGTTAAAAATAAATAAATAAATAAATAAAAGTCCCAAACAATTGTGTTCATTCCATGTAAATTCTAGTTAAATGCTGAGAACTGATTATAGTGAGTGTCTTTCAAACACTCGGCTAACAAAGCTAATTCAGAAAGGAACGATTGAATAAATGTTGTATATGTAGAAAACATGTTGATACGACACACTCCCCCCAGCTGATGTCAGGCTTCAATAGGAAAATGCCCTGTGTGTCTGTCTGTGTGTAACACTAAATCTAGAACAGCAGCATGCTCTAATCAAACGCGGATCAATCTGAGTCAGACGCTGTGGGTATACGAGTGGGTGGAGGAAGCCTGAGGGAAGGAAATTCTCAGAGTACAGACGAACAGAAGAGTCCTTCTCCACTACGGAGAGTGGTCGTCAGCCGCTCCCTCTCCACCGCGACATTTACTGCCTTGTTGGGCGGGCCATGCAAACCTATGCAAAATGTTAATGTCTCCTGAGTGAATGCTCAATGGACGGCTTTGTCCTTTTCCTTTTGAGAACGATGTGCAAACTGACAAAATTCCAGAGCGACAAAAGCCGAGGATGTCCGAGACATACCGCCGGAAAAAGGACGCGGGTCCCGGATGGGCAGGGTCTTAGCGTGGTGCGCCGCCGTGGAGAGCCGAGCTATTATTATTCTCATGGCGCTGATGAAAGTGCCTTCCTGACGGGAAGCACCGCAGCAGTAACATACTTCGAGGCATCTCTGTTCTCGTATGCTTTCTCGGACGCTTCCTCTGAAGGCTTCCCGACTAATTGGGACCATCGATGATTGAGAAAACAGGTGACGGGGAGCGAGAGAAGAATTCACGGAAATATTTTGGTAGTGCGCAAAAACACATGCATCAGTATGAATCTTTATTATGTCTGGATGGGCAAGAAGTTCAGACTGGGTAAGAGGTGGGGGAAAGAATGATCTTTTAGTATTAGTATACCTGTCTCTGAAGATTAACAAAAGGGATTTCAAGATATGAAACTTGGTAAAGGATGACGGTCATAAACTATAGATTTTGCCTATTTCAATGAGAAAAACACACTCAAGCGTACACAGCGTGGGGAAACGACTGAAGGGTAGCTATCTAAACTCTATGTTTCTGTGTATTGTTTTCCAAAATAAAAATAAAAAAAGACTATGATTAAATGATAGAAGATAAAAATGCTTTGCTCTCAGCGTCAAATCGTCTTAAACCCCACCTCTGCACTGCTTTCTCCAAAGACCCGGTCAGGAAGTGTCATGTTTGTTCCAGAGCAAATTCCACAAATGCCAGAATAGAAGTTAAGGGAGGAAATGTTTCCCCCACCATCAGTCACAGAGCTGAACCGCACATTAACATTGAAACATAAACACACAAGCAAAGCCTAATCAACATTGTTGCTCAATGCCGCTCAGGGACACGCGTCAAGAAAAAGAAGAAGAAGAAGAAGAAGAAGAAGGAGGATGACTGGAAAGCTCCCATGGGGAAAGTAAAAAGATTCTCAGTAGAGCCACAAAACAAAATATTTCCCTATTAGAGAGGATTTCGTTTACAAGCCAAAGAATACATCTTAAAATGTGAATCGGAATCCAACATTGAATGCCAGTGTAAATCAGCAGGGCTGAAGTACAGCATGTGCGACTGCCTTTATCTGATTGCCGTCCATGACTTCCTGAGCACACTCAATAGCTTCCTTCAGATCACACTCTATATAGCCTGGCACACCCAGCAGAGCTTTACTCTCCCCAAATACAGTATACTACCGCTATTCTGGAGAGATCGGGACATTGTGCATGATGATATCTATCAGCGTACCTTTTAAATACCAAAAAAAAAAAAAAAACTCAATCATTGGTCCTTCTTCCATAATACAGGGGTTTCCTAATCCAGTGTAGGAATATTATTCTTGTTTGTTTACCTATATATGTATTTTATTTATCTTCTTTCTTTGCCATCATCCTCTTATGTTCATGGATGAGCTGAGCTATTGTTGTTTTGTATTGTTGTGTTGTTCAGTTTTTTTATTCAAATTTAATATATATATTGTTTTAAAAAATTGTAAACACAAAAGCAGGGAACATGAATCAGTGTCTACTTTAATTATGGAAAGTGTAATACTGTCATTGCCATCACTACATTCATTCCGTAGATCTTTGTTATTAGAGTTGTGGCTCAGGACTGGGATTCCCAAAGCACCCGGCTAAAAACAAAAATCTTATCGCTATATGTTCAGCATGGGTGCATATCGGACAGAAGATTTCAGTCAAACTTTCTGTAGGAAGGAGTAAGAGTGGTCACGCTATATACAAAGAATGCGCAGGATTAGTTAACCGTTCCGTCAGTGCGGGCCGAGAGCATTTTTGAGAACATACAGAATGTAACCAGATTCTGGTGGTAAACAATTTTTACTCCGAAACAATTATTTATAACTAGATACGCCAGCGACTTCGTTTGCGTGGAATTAGATATTTAATTACGCACTCATACGCGCGTTTTAGTTGAATTTGAGTGAACAAAAATTTTTTGCGTGTTATGAAATGAAAAAGTGAGATTGCGTTTATTAAGAAGATTTCAATCGCACATTTTTAAGATTTTAATCGCACATTCAAGAAATGTACAGCGCCATCTGTTGAATTTTGAGATGAACTAATGCTTTTTTGCCCCCAAGGTTGATTTATATATATATATATATATATATAAAAAATTGCGTTTTCCATTTAAATTTCAAAGTAGCATATCTTCTCTTCCTGTGGGCCGATTGCGGGGAACCAAAGCCTATACGTCACCTCAAGCTCGACCAAATACGCCTGTGAAACCCTCATTAAAATTAGTTTGCTAGTTTATACGTGATGCGTGCACAAACAAACAGACAAACAGACAGACAAAAAAAAAATCCAAAAACCATCTTGATGTGTTCTATTATCCACCTTACGACCGAACAAATTATTTTTTTTGCAACGCTACAGTTTTATTATATGTATAGATTACTCGGATTAACAATGAATAACTTTGACATCAAAGGAAGCAGGGAGTAATGTGGCTGTTTAAGCACCACATTGGGAAAAAGGACGTCCTGATTCACACACAATCATCAAGTTAAAGCAGCAGGGCAACTTTTAAGAGGCAATAAAAAACACTGCTGTCACCTACAGTCATGCAAGTGTGCAGTTATTGAAGTGTGGTTTTCATGCTGGGGGGGAAAAGAGAAGGGAAAAAAAAATTATTAAAATAAATTAAATTAATTATTTAAATGCTGGGGTTTGTTTAAGTTGACTGTTTTACTCAAATGAGAGTCAGTCGAATCAGGAGTTCTTCCTGAACAAAGCACTCGAGCAATCTTGAGAAGTAAAATAATACCTCCTGGGCCAAATACAATAACAGCGGTAACTGTGCGGGATAAAGGTTTAGTGCTGGTGACGTGCATGTGCGTGTGTGTGTGCATTTGATCAGAGAAATGTAAACTCACAGCACATGACAGATAGCGCCATCACTACGACAACACTGAGCAGAACGGGATAAGAAGACCTTCGATTCTGCCAGTGTTAATCTGTGTAAAGGTTAAAAAAAAAAATATATATATATATATATATATATATATATATAAAAAACATCTCGAGTGCTGTTAAACATACAGTGTATAATAAATCCCATCAATCTAGAGATAACTGGTAAGATGTCGCCAGAAAGCCTGGCCTTGACGTTTCTGTGACGGACGCTTTACGAACAGATCCGTAGATAAAACTGTATTCGGCTAATCCTGCTCTCACACTGCTTAGAAGTGATGCCAAAAGCGAAGAGAGAAGTACTTGCCACTGTTGGAGAGGAAAAGAAAAAATAATAATGAACAGTCTTTGATACAGGGCTTGAGAACGGGGTTGTTATACTGACAGAGGAATAAAAGACGAACTTCTAAAGTTAAACTGGACGAAGGAGAAGGAGAAGTCTTTTAACAAGTCACAAATTATAACGTAAGTGAACTAAGATGGATGAATGGATGGATGCAGTTTAGCATCTACCAGGTGTGTAAATAGTAGAGTCTTGTACGCAGGTGATAGCAAATATTTACATTGTGCAAATTATACATTATAAGGTGCAGGTTAATTTAGTACAAGTCCAGTACTGTGCAGAAGTCTTGAGCCCCTTCGTTTCTTCATATTTCACTTCTAGACTTTCTTGTATTTTTAATGGAGTCTTGAGGAACAGGAAGAATTTTTTTTGGCTCTCATTTTTGCCAAGATTTTGGATCTCAAGTTTTGGCTCACCTTTGTTAAGCCACACAGTGACCTATGAATCATTCAAACATTAAAGAAAAAAAAACATCTAACTTAAGGCATGAACTAGTGAAAAACAGGTGCAGATGATGAGAGACGATCAGGCCGGTGATTAGTAATCAGTAACCCCTGTAGTAGTGTTTAATTCGTATCTTTAGGCACTTTGCAGTCTGTCGCAGTAAAACATGTGTTACCTGTGTTCTTTTATTTAATCTACATCATTTAATTTAATATGAAGAAATGTTGTACAAAAAGTAAACTATTATAATAGAAAAACTATTGTCGCTCAAAACTGGATGAAAAAAAAAAAACTCCTTTGTATGTCTCTCCTGGACAGAAGGAGGTCAAAAAGTTTGTGAGGAGTCTGTGATTATGATGCTGCATGCTCTGCACAGACGCCTAATGTCCTGTAGTTGACATTATTGATGTGAAATATTCCAAACAGGGCACGAATTCCAACAAATACCTGTTATCACGCGCTAAAATCTTGTCTGCTGTTATTATCATTATCATTATTATAACAATATGGAACACTGTCATGTTGAACATGTTCCTACATAAACAGACAAGTTCACATTACATCACAGTCTCGAGAGAGAGAAAAAAAAATAAAAAAATCCAACTCCACTCTACTCGCAGAGAATTAAAAAGAAAACAAGATTAGTTAAAAACTCTGTTGTAAAAAGCTCAACCATTTGACTGAGAAACAAAATATCACAGTACATCACATGGGAAAATTACAACCGATTTCTTTGGATCGTATTTACCGCATCACGATGTGAAACGTGGGAAAAACGTGCTTGTCAGAGGGCAAGTTGAAAAACTGACATTATATTAACATTTTGGTCATACCCAGGTTTAAGAGATAAACACCAGCAGGTGTCCCTGTACCTGAAGCACGAGTGTCTGCATCTGGCACACAGCTGTGGGCAACTTGTTGCAGTCGGCGTCACAGCGGGCCAGAGGAGCTCAGCAGCATGTTGTGCATCGTATTACAAGCTGCGATTCGGTCGTTCTCCAAAAACTAGCAATGATGCTGCTGGAGTATAAACTTTTATGACGCGATTCATTTTTCTCTGGTTAATTCGATTTGTTTGAGTGAATGAAATAGATAGGATAAAACGATCGATTTCTCTCAGGCCTGCCAAAAAGCTAAAAGCACAGGCTAGATTTGGTTAAGAGGTTGTTTATCATTCATGAGCAACACGGACGAGCTCGTATAATATACTGTACTTATCGTCAGTGATGAGGATTCTTTCAGGCTGTGTTTGTTTCGGAAAAGGCTTAACGGCAGGCTTCCTGATTTTGTCACAGAACATCCTGGTGACATTCGTGGATTTAGTGAAAGATTAAGGCAAGAAGCGAGTCAGTGAGTCACAGAGACAGAGAGAGAGAGAGAGAGAGAGACCTCCCTCCCTCCCACAAAGGAATTCCTCAGTTATTCTATGGAGGAGGAAGATTCCTGAACAGCACTTTCTGCCAAAAGCAATCGCTCTTCCACAATTTGCTCTGAAGCACCAAAAATAGTACGTCCATACCCTTAAACCTCACCCCCGCATACTGTATTTTACTGTATTTTCAAAACGGTCTTCCATTTTTCCAGCGAAGAATTAATCCTACACTCACTTCCTGCTGGCTGCTGAGGAATAAAAGTGAGAGATGATTCCCGGAAACCTTAAAGCTTTTTTTTTTTTTTTTTTTTTTTTTTTTACACCCTCCTTCAGACATGATGATTTTGAAGAAAAACAATATCGGGTTTTTTTGTTTGTTTTTTGTTTTTTTAAGTAAACTCTAACCTAAAGCAAAGCGTAAAAAGTCAGTCTGAGGTGGAGATGCCAGCAGAGTAATAATACCTACATGATGATATTTGTTTTAGAAATGCTGTCACCATGTCACTGATTAACTTGCCAAATCACATTTAAAAGTTATAATTAAGCCTGCCAGACACTCCTGTTTTGCCAGTAACTGAACGAGGAGAGAGAGAGAGAGAGAGAGAGAGAGATGATCGGCCTACAGCACCTCCTTTTCTTCATTTATAACCTTTCTATTTGTCTTCCTGGATAAAAGGAGCTGAGAATATCTGCTGCTGTTTTACGAGAGCATCGAATCACACCCGTGCCCGTCTGTGTCATGCGGGTAAACACGACCTCCGAAATGGCTTGTGATGCGCACACACACACACACACACACACACACACACACACACACACACACACACACACACACACACAGAATGAAGAAACGTCTCAACGGTTCGTGTTTGTGATCCTGATACGTTTTTTTTTTTTTATTTATCAGCACTCTAAAGTTGGCCGCACTGCCTTATCGGTGCTTTTCTGTTTAAGGCTCCTGTCTCCACAGTCACTGCAGTGCAGACGTGAATACGTTACACTGATGGACGCCCCCCTTTTGTGATAGAAGGAAGAAAGAAAGAAGAGCGGCGAGCAGTGATTTTTTTTGTGTGTGTGGTCTGAAGGTGTACCTGGTGGAGAAACAACCCATGGAAAAGAATAAACAGAAGCATTTGGAAATGTGCAAACAAAACTTGCTCTAAGGAAGGTGAAAGTTTCTTAAAGAGAATTGTTACTGTTGACGAGACACGGATTCATGACTACGAGCCCTTGAGCGAGGCCCTTAACCCTCAACTGCTCAGATGTATAATGAAGTCGCTCTGGATAAGGGGAAAAAGGTTCGACAATCAACAGTGCTATCCCGCTATCAGAGGGCCGTTGTGATCTTGCATGACGATGCACGTCCGCACACTTCTACACACACACTGCAAAAAACTTTTCTGGAGTCCTTATCTTGCTTGGTCAGACTTTCACCTATTTGGTCCCCTGTGAGCAGCACTACAAGGAGGAAGATTCACTTCTGATGAAGAAGTCAAGACAGCGGTGCTCTCAGCTCAGCCTAAAACTTTATTTTTAATAGAGAATACGAAATCTTGCTGTCAGATGGACAAAGTGTATTGAATAGCATTTTAGTCTCTTCTAAATATTAATTAAATATAATATAATATAATATTACTTTTCTTCAGCTCCACAATCCATGTGAGAATGTAAGGAGCAATTAAGCATCGCTTTTGTTCGTGAATTATGTTTTAATCAGGATCCTAAGAAAAGAGTAAAAGGAAATGAATAAACGAGAGCTCCAGTGAGAGATCTGGCGAAAGAGAAACATTGCTTTAGCCTTGGGAAAGTGAAAAAAAATTAATAAATAAAGAAATGTCTATTTTTAACTTTTTTTTTTTTTTTTTTAATGTTGTGTACACTGTAAAGTCTATGATGGTTTCATGGGGAAAAGAGACGGTGAACTCTGACATCACTAAATCAATGAGCAGAAATAAGTAGGGAAAAAAATTCATGGATTTTTTTTTTTTTTTAAGAGGTTGGATTGAAGCTGTTGAGTCAAGTGCCTCTTTTGTTTGTTGGTAAAACCCGAAATAGAACAATGGTATGAACGGGGGGGATAAAGAGAGAGAGAGAGAGAGAGAGAGAGCGCTCCGGTGCTTACGTTTTCAATTTGCAAGAAAAGCACATTCCCGGTTGCTGTTTGTTCGCTCTGCTTTATAGAAGAAAAAAAAAGTCACATTCTCCGATTTCTGTCTCGAGCCTTTCTTCACGTGCAGGGTTATGTGAATGCCATGTTCACATGTCAGAGTTTTCCAGGACTGTAACTGCTCTGGAATGTCATCGATTCCCAGACTGGGGTAAGGAAACGACCCGCTGCACAGGAGCAGCGCGGCTGGAGTGGATTTTTTTATTTATTTATTTATTTTTTTTTTCACTAACTTCAGCCCTCGTGTCACACAACAAGTCTGCGAGGGCGCTGCGTCACTCAGCAGGGAATACATCACCCGCTTGCAAAAACACACACACAGGGAGGCAACACGTACGATACGATACAATATGATCAGGGCTCGGAGCAGTTTGTGTTTTTCAGGTTCGGGGTTTCAGCATTATACTCCAACGTTGTTTCCCTGCGGTATTATTAGCCTCGAGTTAATCAAAAAGCCGCTTCCCTTAAGCTAGGACATGCGCCTTATTTACCATCACTCCTACGACGGAACGAGGAGGATGAGTGACGTCGCTCTGTCTCGTGCGCTCGGTTTGCAGAAGTTCAGCTGCCCTGTGTGTCCTTGTTTCAGAATCCACAGAGGGAGAGAGACAAAAAAAAGGAGAGGGTGATACAGTCTAGCTGAATGTAATGAAAAAAAATTATATGTAAAAAACTGCAACACCGCTAGTTATTCTTCAAAAGAACACACAGACACAAAAATAAATGCTGAAACACCCGGTTCTTTCCTTTAGCTTTCTATACTTAAGTCTATGCTCAAGTCACTGTCTAGGGCTGGGACTATAGGACTATTTAATATGATTATAATTTTATATCTTACTGAAATTATCACCAGGAGTTTTTACACTTGTTGGCCTCTTTAATTTGTAGACCTGCCCTTTCATGCGATTCAGTCAAACTGCAACAACTCAGTGCATGCAATCATGCACATACATGTCAAGTGCTTCAGGTTAATGCTCACATCAGATCGAGGACGAACGTGATTGTAGTCACGTGATTATATTGCTGCCAGAAAAATATCATCTAGATCATTTCCAGTGTTCAACTGATAACTGCCTGAATGAGCAAGTGCACAGAGGTTCCTATTAAATTGTCTTTGGAGTGTATGGTGCTGACAGACGGCACTGTTACTCAATATTAAAAAAAGTGCTTGTGTGCTATTTATGTTCCGTCATCCTATTGAGGGTGTATCCCTGCCTCCTGCCCCAATCTTCCTGAAACATACGTGAACTACACAATCCACTGAGACACTGATCATGACGAAGTGCTTACTAAAGCAAAATCTGTAGTTATTTCTACTTTTTTTAGACAGCTATCCAAAATAATCCTCGAAAATTTTTGTGAAAAGATATTTTAGCTCCATTATTTATGCCTATATTCTAAATGAACCCAAAGTAAAACTTTAACACCCCTATCCTTTAACCTAGTCTAGCTTTAGAGACCAAGCTTTAAAACCGACAAAGAGACAAAGAGACAAGGAGAAGAAACAACTATAGTTGCAAGCAACAACAAGCGGGACCATCTCCATCGCACATACTATAACCTGTGTGATTTTTGTGATTTAAAGGGGACAAACCAATACCATTATAACATGATTGTAGAATAGGGGGGAATTTTCATGTCAAGATCTTCACAAAGCTGCGGCTACTGGGAAAAGAAAGGAAAAAAAAAGCATCACACTATGCTGTCACTCGATGTGATGTCACTCAATATAACGTCACACAGAAAGTTATTAACCTCTACGTTTAAGTCATCGTCACGATGGGTGACCCGTTTGCAATTCCGTATCGACCATTATACATCCCCGATATCTTGCTATCACACAGGCCCGGTTTGGTGGTGGTCGTCTTCCTGGCGAGTAGAGCCCATGATATGCAATGCGAAAGTTGTTCAGCTCTACATGTGTACTCTATCAATTCTCATGACTTTTTAAACACGTTAAGACTTCCAAAAACCCCTAATTATGGTAAAAAAAAAAAAATCATAATTCTTAGAAGAACAAGAGGGCCCTCACACACTATGACGACATATGGCTGATGTCATAGTGCTTGGGCTATAGGGTTCACCACTCATGTGAATACAATGGCAAGTGTTTAGCAACTCAAACAAACAAAAAAGAAAAAAGAAAAAGGGTCTTGTGTTACAATCCATTTTAACATAGTGTTACCCACTCTCACACATACATTTTACACAGGGAATGTGGGGAGGAAAAAAAAGAAAAGAAAAAGAAATGCTGTTGAGATCTAGGCCAGACGCCTCCAGGTGTGGAGTGGCTGTTACACCAGAGGAAACAACCTCCCTAAACACACAACTTAATTAAACTGTGAGGTTGAGAAAAGACAAAGTGATAAATACACATTGCAAACGTTAAGTCATCGTGATCTGTTACTCCTACGGCAATGTGAAAGTTGGCTGAAAAGAAAATACTTGTTAGGTTGTAGAACCTGAGTAACTGATTGTTCCCCCTGAAAGGAAATTTAGGCAAAGGAAATAGAGATAAGTGAGAGAGAGAGAGAGAGAGAGAGAAACAAACATCTTACGTCTAAGGCATCACGGCGCGCCCCGTCTGTGTTCCTGAGCCAACATCGGTTCAACTCGCTCAGCTCCAGGATCGGCTGCACCTTCAGACGTACGGAATCGCCTGACTGCCTGATCATCTCCACGATCTCGTCCCTGCTCTTGCTCTCCACGTTCCGGCCGTTGATCTCCACCAGCCGGTCTCCCGGCACCAACCCCAACGCTAGGTCCTTAGTCCCGGCACCGGGTTCAGCAAAATGCACCACTCGCCGGTACACGCTCCCGTCAGCCGCCCGGTCTAGCATGGTGGTGCGACGAAGGGAAAAGCCGAAGTCGCCCGTGGTTCGCCGCTGCAGCTCCAGCTCACGGACCTCAGGCTTCGGTGGAGGGACCACAGCTGGGAGACGCAGACTGGCCGGGAAGGTCTTCTCCACCATCTCTGGGATTCGAACTTTCTTCCCATTAGCAGGCTGCTGCTGGTGCTGTTGCTGGAGGCTGTGCTTACGCTCAAGGTCCAGCAGCTTGTTCTCCACCTGAGGTGACGGTGCGGTCGAGTTCTGTCCGGATGGAGTGGACCCTTCCGAAGTGCTCTCCTCCTTGCTCCTTTGTGAGAAGGAAAACCGCTTCATGATCTGGCTCATCTGCGTGTTGTGAGAAGCGAGAGGGCCGAACCTAGCCGCCCGCTCCTTAACCGAACTGCCGAAGTCGCCCTTCAGGTCGTCACTCGAGCTTGCGGCGCTGAGCTGCTCTGAGTCGAGCACCACGCTGCTGCGGTTACTCAGCCCATCCGACTCGATGTCGTTCAGACTGAGCTCCATGCTGCTGGCCACCTTGATGGGGATGGGGTTGGAGATCTCTAGCTTGTTGCGCGAGTCCCGCTTCGAGCTGCGGTTCAGGTTGAAGAAGCCCCGTCTCATGCTCATCTCATCGAGGCTGCGCAGCTCGGCGGCAGACATCCGCTCGTGCTTGTCTTTCTTGTCCTTCTTCCGCCCTGCATCCT
Source organism: Platyallabes tihoni (assembly GCA_030068045.1). Lineage (NCBI taxonomy): Eukaryota > Metazoa > Chordata > Actinopteri > Siluriformes > Clariidae > Platyallabes > Platyallabes tihoni. The sequence continues at coordinate 22,164,789 of JAQQZS010000003.1, read as the reverse complement.
TGTCCTTTTTGATCAGGTTGAACATGATTCAGCTCTTACGACGGCGAGTCCCACGCCTGTGGCCCTTATATCCTCAAACGTGAGGCTTCTTTCCATACAGAGAGGCAGGGTTGTTAATGTCAGTCCAGAAGGCCTTGATTCATGTAGCCTGAAAGAAGAAGGGAAAAAAAAAAAAAAACATTAGAGCTCTGTGAAATCTAAAAAAAAAAAAAAAAAAAAAAAGCTGTTCTTTACAATACAGCTGAACTAAAAGTCAGAAATGTTGGTTAGTCGTCCCGCGATGAGCTGTGATGCAGCGGGAATTGACTTATTTTTAAAATGTTGTAACAAAATTATCTCTATGACATTTTCTCGTCTATGTCAGTCTAACCGAAGGTATGTGTGAGTAACGATATCTGTAGAGTGTGTTCTGCCAGTCAAAGTCAAACTGGCTTTTATTGTCATTCCAAACATAAACAATGTGCAAGACAGCAAACACCATGAGCAAATCAGTTCAGACTGCACACAACAACTCAAATCACAATTAGATATCACAATAACATAGCGAAACACACTCAGCTCCTGCTCTCCTAGTGGACACATTTGCTTTCAGAACAGCAGACAAACGTCAAAACCATCTGAACTTTTGATGACCCGACACACAGCGATGGAAGTGTTTGGAAGAGCAGCTGTGAATGTTCCACGGATTACATGAAAATATTTGACTAGAAATCCACACAAGAAGGGTGCAAATGTCTCGATAACGACCTCTAAATATGACAGGAATCCACCAGAACTTCACTCCATGAGCTTAATGGAATAAACATGCTACATCAAACACAACAATATTAACAGGCTAATAATAACATCGGGAGATCAGATCTAATGGCTTACGGGGTACTTATGAAATCCGCAGGGTTCTGAAAAGCGGCTTTTACGTTCTTAAGTTTCCCACCAGCAGGAGACCCTAATATCCAAACAAGGCCCTTTAACAAGGGGGCGAATTCCTCCATCCAAAGACAGGAAGTCATTCTGGTACAAATGCAAACGGAAAATGGGGCCATTTTTACATGGAGCCGTGTTCCTGTGCTACTAACGTTGACAAAATCCCCTTATTTACGTACAGAGCCTAAAAGTATAATCCTATTAAACCAGAAACAACGCTACAGGCATTTCTGCTTTCAGGTTTTGTGCTTGTGTTGAACTTAAACTCTATTAAACTCTGACTAACACTGAAATTCTGTTTAAAGACCTGAGACACAAAGACGCCCGTGTCCGGTGTAGCATGCTTTACGTTATTACTACAATTATGTGTGATTATTTTCACCGCATGATCGTTGATAATATACACAAGCTTACATTTTTAACTCACAGATGCAGTTCAGTGCTGTAACCGGCAGGGTTGCCAGATTTTTTTTACCCCGAGTCCACCTCTGACTGGCTCTCACGCATTTATTTATTCGTTTACTGATTGCACACATTAGATTAGTTATTTTACTAATTTGTAATGGTACATGCATGTTTAAAAAAAATTTTTACCTACTTACATGGAAATGTGAAATTAAAATAAGACTATTGCAGCAAGTGTTAGATTATACACCACAAGTCTCCAGACACACATCTGTTTAGTCCCAATCCTGCGAGTTCTCTCTACACTCACTCTGTGAATGGAAAGGCTTTTACTTTCAATATTAAACATATCTCTGATTTTTACTGTTTACTGACCACATTTCTTCTACAAAACTATGCTTCCAGGTTTTGATAATGTGTTGAAGGTCTTCTCACCCACTTCCAGTAACTTCAAATCTCCTTAGCTGTCTTCTTTAATTGATGCAGCCCACAAATTTGACCCTTGTGAAATGATGACTTTTTTTGGCCATGCAGTGTATTTATGCCCGTTTCCTCAACTTAAATCTCTGCTTTCTCTCCCCCACGCTCTCTCTCTCTCTCTCTCTCTCTCAACATCCCAGGCCTGTGCTTGCTTAATCTGTCCCAGCATTACCAATGTGCCAAAAAAACTGCCAATCAGAGTGTAAAGGAAGGCAAAATCTGATTGGTTATTTCCATTAAAATGTTATTTCAGGCTGGAGGTTTTCAGCTAAAATAAAGCAAATAAATAATAAAGAACAAATACTTCTGCACTTCCATGGCCAGTGGTGTTTTTTTTTTACTTGCAAATTTTCGCTCTTCGATGCAGCAGGTTGCAGTATGCACCTACTTGGTTTATGAGCACAAGAGAAGAAGAGAACGAGGACAATAACTTTTGCATTACGCCTAATATAGTGTTAAAAAAATCAAGAACGACGATCTCACGTGCCTTCTTACTTTATCAGCTATATGGCTGTGTAGGTCAGAGAATGAAACTGACGCATGCTACACACACACACACAGCTCTGAGGAGATAGACGACAGTGAGCACAGTTTCCAGAGCGCGTAACGATTGTGTTCTCACTGATCAAAATGAACCAGACAGTGTGGTCGAGTGGACTCGGGAGGGTGGGGGGGGGGGGGACCCTGTCCAGGGTGTACCCTAATTCTCCTGTGCCTCCATTAGCTCCAGGCTCTTCGCCACCCTCTGTTTCACTCACTCATCGTTTATACCACTGTATCCTGTATACAGGGTCACAGGAGGCCTTGAGCTTATCCCAGGAGACTTAGGAGGCAGGGTACACCATGGACAGGGTGCCAATCCATCGCTGGGCACACACTACGGGCAACTTGAGAACGCCAATTAGTCTAATCTGCAAGACTTTGGACTGTGGGAGGAAATGAGAGTACCTGGAGGAAACCCACCGAGCACGGGGAGAACATGCAAACTCCACGCACACAGATTCCTAAAACGGGAATCAAACACTGGAGGGGAAAGGCGACAGTGCGAACCACTATGCCGCAACGCTGAGATCAGATGATAATCGTGAAGATGAGGAGTCTATTACATGACATTGCTTACTTCACGGGTTTTGACAGATTTTTTTCCCCAGAGCTAGAGCTGACTTATCATACACAGATCTGGCAACCCAAGCCTGTTCAGGCAGCTTTTTTAAAGAGAACATTGCCAAAAAATGCCAAAAAAAGAGAAATTCCTTGTAAAATGAATGATGAGCAGACAATTGAGCATCCTCACTGACAGCATGCCTCATCTTGCGAGAACACTCGTCTTCACAGGCCCTAACACACACACACACACTTAACACCTATCCTGCACTCCAACATCTCCCTTTAAAACACATGTTTAGTGTTTAAACACCACTGGGTTAGTCTGAATGACGGCTCTCACACACACACACACACACCTGCACTGCGTTCACACAGATAATTCCATCCATTAAAGAGATTAACAAAACGAGCAGATACTGGTCTGGTCTGGTCTGGCTGATGGATGTGAATGGTCTGACTGGGAGAATCAAGTTGACAATTAAAAGCTAAGTCATGTTGTTAGCTCCACAGCTAGCGCGCGCCGGAGAGGGAATAACGGCAGCGACTAGAATGTTCCACCGCTGGATTATGTAACGGCAGAACAGACCTGATAAACGGCATTTCTGTAGAAAATTACAGGTTTTTATCTCCATTCTCAGTTAGCTAACAGGCTAATATCGGCTCACTGCCAGGCTCCTTTCTTTTGCTCCTGAACATTATCCATCTGTCGCGTCCCAATTCACTAATAAACACTTCTCCCTTTAACTCAACCCAAACTATATGTAATACGAGTAAAAAAAAAACTGAGCAGGACTCACCGTTATCCGAGGAGAGAGGTGTGTGTGTATCCGCAGAAGGGCGCAGCACTGCATTGGAAAACGGCGACTGTTGTTGGAAATGTGTGATGAGATAAAGGCGGAGGGTCTGTTAGTGGGCTTAACAATAACGGGTTGATGTGGCGACATCTGCTGGTCAATTGATTAACGTACAACTAAATTTAAAACTCAGGACATTTAGTCTTTTTTTGTTTTGATAATTTTTTAATAAACAGAAAATATATCTTCTTTGTCTTTCGGCTGTTCCCTTTCAGGGGTCGCCACAGCGAATCATCTGCCTCCATCTAACCCTATCCT
>JAQQZS010000003.1:22144287-22154938 GCA_030068045.1 Platyallabes tihoni | reverse complement strand
TGGGACCGGCACTGTATCCAGTGGCTGGGGGGTTTGGGCACTGGCTGGGAATCGAACCTGGGCCTTCCACATGGCAGGCGAAACACCTACCACTGAGCCACCAGTGCCCTTGTATCTAATGTTAATATTATAAATGCAATAAATTGTTTAAAATAAATTTTGGAGTCAATGTGGCGATGCATAAATTGTCACACAAACATCACAATTCATGACAGAATCAGTTTTTTTCCCCCCCACCATCTTTAGCTGTTATCGTCTATAATCCACTCTCGTCAATACTACATTTAAATTCTTTGTAATTAATTAATAGTTTGTCTTCTTTGTAGAGGTCTGTGTGTATTATTTCCTTATATTTCATTGACTGTTTATACTGGTCCTTTTGCAAATTTATAAACAGACATTAACATAAACATACTGTGTGTAGCATAATTTGTCGTTTTACCATACTGACATCACCTTCAGTTGTCCTGTTTTATAAATATTTTTTTTATTACCCAGACCATTCTCATCATTGCAGATTCGTATCCTGCAGTTTGTCTGTGCTCTAAATCAGGGTTCAGTAAATACCTTGTCAAAGCTCTTTTAAAGAGGCTGGTCTGAAAACCGATGTTGCGCAAACTGCAGTTCTGATTGTATTTACTACTGAATGGCCTTTTTTGTTTCCCCACATCCATTTTCCAGCTCTGTTACTTTTCCCAAGGGAAGGGGTCACTTTTCTGTATTGTGCCACATGGATAACAAATGGATTAGTCAATCTTGCATTTCTCTGTATTTTCCAGCTCTACCAGCAAGGCCGGCTTTGCCAGCTGGGAGGGGAGTTCTGTGAGCTTGAGGTCTTTGCTAAAGTCCTCCGAGCCTCTGACAAAAGGTGGGACAGAGATCTGTTTTGTTTGTCAGTATGCAGTACTGAGAAAAGTATGTATGAGTAAAGTGCTCCGATACTGAGTATGTACGAGTACAGCGCTCCGATACCGAGTATGTTTGAGCACGGCGCTCCGATAACGAGTATGTACGAGTAGTATGTTCAAGTACAGTGCTCCGATACAGAGTAACAAGCATTTCTAGTAAATGCTAGAAAGTAATAATGATGACCCTTTTGAGTTTTGGTCTTTCCATCACTTGTGATTCAGGATAAACTTTTTCAAGCTAGTTGCATTTTATTTTTATAGAAATCCAGAATAAAGTTTCTGTTTTTCATAGCAAACGAGTCTGGCCAATGAAAGTTCAGAAAGTTAATGTTTCTTTTTTTATGTGTCTGCTGAGAATCTGGCCTTATGACGTTTTGCACTGACCCTGAGATTTATTTATGTTTTTTTTTTTAACCTGTGTCCTCTCAGGCACCTCCTACACCACTGTTTCCAGGCACTAATGGACCACGGCGTGAAAGTGGCTTCAATCCTGGCCAACTCCTTCAGCCGACGATGCTCGTACATTGCCGAGTCGGATGCACACGTTAAAGAGAAAGCCATCCAGTTTGGTTTTGTTTTAGGTCAGCAGATTATTGTTTTTTTACTCCTCCATTTTTATTGTTGATGACTCCCTGAAAGTAGTAGTAATGTCAGTGTTTTCCTGTCAGGTGGCTTTCTGTCAGATGCTGGTTGGTATGGGGACGCCGAGAAAGTCTTTGTCTCGTGTCTCCAGCTGTGCATGTTACACGATGAGATATTGCACTGGTATCGTGCACTGGAGTGCTGTGTCAGGTGGGACCAAAAAATATATATATTTTTTAATACAGCTTTAACTGAAGTTTCGAATGAAAGCTTGAATTATTGGGTCACTTTGTGTTTGATGACTGAAGCTACTCATAGATTGCCAAGCCATGTGAGATCTTTTTTTTTTTTATTAATTTTTTTTATTGCACCTTTTGTTTGGATTGTCAGGTTGCTTCACGTGCGCAACGGCAACTGCAAATATCACCTGGGAGAGGAGACGGTCAAACTGGCTCAGTCATACATGGACAAGTTAGCCAAACACGGTCACCATGCCAACAAGGCTGCTCTTTACGGAGAGCTGTGCGCTCTGCTCTTCGCCAAAAGCCACTACGACGAGGTGAACACTCAGGCCTGATCTTTTAGACGTTTAGAGAGAAAAAATAGCTGCTTTTGATATCCTGCAGTTTAAATGTATCTAAACTGTCCTCGTTGGTGTTTCAGGCGTACCGCTGGTGTATAGAGGCCATGAAGGAGATCACGGTCGGTCTGCCTGTGAAGGTGGTGGTCGACGTCCTGAGACAAGCCTCTAAGGTATTTCTTTAACACTGCGCAGTGGTCACGTTTGGTTCATTTGACACACAGACTAGAATAGCAGTGCACCTAAGAAGGTTTATACTGTAAAGTGACTTTTGTTACAAATGCTTCTTCTGCAGGCATGTGTCGTTAAAAGGGAGTTCAGGAAAGCTGAGCAGCTGATAAAACATGCAGTATTTCTAGCACGGTAAGCTCCCTCTGAACATCGGGCGAACGTCCAGTAAGATCTGTGTCCTTTTGTTATGCTAAGCATGTTTGTTTAACATAGTTAGGTAAATAATCGTTATTATACATAACTTTAAACTTCTTGTTCTTAAAATATTAGAAACTACAGTAGGGTTTGTTAAAATTCATTAAAAAAAAAAAATTAACTAAATGCCAGAACCAAAAACAAAATAACAGAATCGAAAGCAAAATAACAGAACAGAAAGCAAAATGAAAAAATCTGAAAACAAAATAACAGAATCGAAAACAACATTTTAAAAAATCCGAAAACACAACGACAAGTCAGTCAAACCGGAAAAGGTAGGTATAGTTAGTTTGCGAATGAAATTCAATCCATTCTTCAATCCTCACGGTATTTAAATGTCCATGTACGTCCTGTATATATTGAGCGATGGATGTCTCGTCCAATCAGCGGTAAGAATTAAATTCGCAAACCACACTTTCCTTTTTCGGTTTGTTGATTCTTACCACTGATTGGACAAAGACATCTGTTTATAAATTCTTGTATGTCATGAGTGACAGATGTTGGCGATAAGAATTTAATTCTAACTATACCTTACCAACCTCCGGTTTGACTGAATTGTCGTTGTGTTTTCTCATTCTGTTTTTTTTTTTATTTTATTTTTTTTATTCTGGATATGTTGTTGGGTTTTTCTGATTTTATGTTGTTTATAGTTTTGCGATTTTGTTTTCGGTTTTTGTTTATTTGTTTTGCACTTTGCACTCTGGTCACCTTAGAGATGTTATAAAAATAATTTAAGCAACTACAAGCAATCCACACTCTTTGAAGTTTTTTTTTTTTAGATAAATATACCAAATTATATTTTATTTATTTTTCGTCTGTTTGTTTTCCCCACAGTAATAATCTTGCAGTTAACATTGTTTTACTTACTTATGCATGCATTTTATTTCTTTTTTTTTTTTTTCAGGGAACATTTTGGACACAAGCACCCAAAGTATTCCGATACGTTACTAGATTATGGATTTTATCTCCTAAATGTGGATAACATTTGCCAGTCTGTCGCCATATATCAGGTGGGTTTGGTGTCTCTTTTTTTTTTTTTTTTTTTTTTTGTTAAATTAAATTCATTACACGTTTAAAGAAAGCTCTTTTATTGTTTATTAACCAGATCGATTTTATTTATTTATTTTCAGACTGCCCTCGATATTCGGCAGTCTGTGTTCGGAGGGAAAAATATCCATGTGGCCACGGCGCACGAGGACCTCGCGTACTCGTCTTATGTGCACCAGTACAGCTCTGGAAAATTCGACAACGCACTGTGAGTAAAGCGATCTATTCCTGGACATACCAATCGCCTTTTTGGCTAGACAGATGTAGCAGATAATGACTGATTAAATCGAGTTTCTTCTGAAATATTTTTTTTTTCTGCTCCTAAGAAAGTGTTTTTCATGTTTGATAGGTCAGAGTAGGCAAAAACAGACACAATGTCCCAGTGCAAAGAGAAGGCATGCAAACAAGCTTTTTTTTTTTTTATTATTTTTTTAATCCGTGTAAATACCATTTCATTTGCCAGGAATAGTTCAGAAGATATGATGTTTTCTTGGAATAAAAATCACACGTTGTGTCAAACAGCGTAATTCCTTCGGGATCCTTCAAAGGCTCTTGGAGTCGGCCAAGAGTCGTCAGACATGTGAACACAGACCTCTGCTTGGTGTTCTGACCTTTAGCACGGTTAAATTGTTCCGTCAGAAAGGGAATTTTTTCTTTTTTTCATTTTATTCACAGAAAAGTTTATTCAATAAGTGCCCAGCTGTATGTGTCATGTTTTTCACTCGTCTTTCTCAACACATTAGATTTCATGCAGAACGCGCCATAGACATCATAACTCATATTCTCCCAGAAGATCATCTACTACTGGCCTCCTCCAAGAGGGTGAAAGGTGAGAACAACATTTAAAGTGGTGTCTCTGTACATAGAAGTGATAAACACTAGGGAGAACAAAAACAATTAGGCTTTTTATACTTTTGTCTCTGGGTGTGTTAGTTAGAAAAAAAAAATAGCACTTATTTCACACCACTAGCTTTAACAGTTTCATTTATATTTGTGTGTGTGTGTGTGTGTGTGTTAATAGCATTAATCCTGGAGGAGATTGCCATAGACTGCCACAATAAAGAAACAGAAGAGCGCCTCCTGCAGGAGGCCCACGACCTGCACCTCTCGTCCCTGCAGCTGGCCAAAAAAGCCTTTGGAGAGTTTAACGTCCAGACGGCGAAACATTACGGAAACCTGGGTCGTCTCTACCAGTCCATGCGCAAGTTCAAGGTTAATAAGTTTTAAAAATTTTGTTTTTTTTACTTTCAGTGAGCACTTTCATTAAGGCATTTTTTTTAAATCTAGTTTAATAAATGATAAAGAACATCCACATGACAGAGGTGTTTAATATGATCACGTATGGATTATAAAGCAAATCAAAGACAACAGCTCACAGTCGGGTTGTTTTTAAACACGTGATAGTGTTTCACAATGGGACTACCGTCAATCTCGTGTGTTTCTTAGAGAAAAACAATGTTTGTGTCTGAGTGAATGACATTTTTAGTTTTAAGAGCGAACAGACTGTATTATGGTGTTGTTGTTGTTGTGCATTACAGGAGGCTGAGGAGATGCACATCAAGGCCATCCAGATTAAAGAGCAGTTACTGGGACAGGAGGACTACGAGGTAGCCCTGTCTGTGGGACACCTGGCTTCCCTGTACAACTACGACATGAACCAGTACGATGACGCAGAGCGGCTCTACCTCCGCTCCATCGCCATCGGTGAGCCCGCAATAAGCATGGAAAAACGTTGGTCCTGTCATGTGGAGTTGAGGGATTGGTGCGGACTCTCATTCATTCTGTCAGTTAGAGCAGTAATAAGGAAATGTCGAGGTCTGTGAGCTCGTGAATGCAAAACAGGTTTAAGCTTTTTTTGCTGCTCTGCGACACTATGAACAGCAGTTTTTGAAAAGATCTGGTCGACTGGCTTTGTGTCCCTGACGAAGGTCACCCTCTCTTCTTATAAAAAAAAAAAAAAAAGAAAGAAATGAAGAGAACCATTTTTAACATCTACTACATTTGGATACAAAAAAAAAAAGAAGAAATGATTGAAATATATATTGTATCCCAGAGCTTCCTCATGGGCCGTGCTGTTTAAAGACTTTTACCTACGAATATATAAAAAAGCAAAAAAAAAAAAAAGCCAGCTCGTTATTTAAAGCATCCGTGTTGGTGCTTAGCAACCATGCACCTGCTAGTTCAAAAAGGGTGAACGCATGATAATAGGATTCAGTGGTAGAGCGAATCCGGTGGCATGACATTACGCCGTCGTGTCGGTCAGCAGTTGGACTCTTTAATCCTGGTTAAACCTATGACTTCACTATGATTACACAAGCACTAAAAAGCTGGCATCTCTGACTTGTTCAGAGTTTTTTTTACTTGCAGATACATTATCCAGATGTGATTTTAGTTTCCTTTTTTTTTATATTATTATTATTATTATAACTCCTGTATATCCTGTTATGTATTTCTGTAGGTAAGAAGCTGTTCGGAGAGGGCTACAGCGGACTTGAATATGATTACAGAGGCCTGATCAAGCTTTACAACTCCGTAGGGAATTACGAGAAAGTGTTCGAGTACCACAACATCCTGTCCAACTGGAACCGCTTGAGGGACCGGCAGTTCGCAGTAGCCGACGCCTTAGAGGACGTGAACACCAGCCCCCAGGCCACAGACGAAGTGGTGCAGTCCTTCCTGCTGTCCAACAGCCACACAGTGGGACGTTCCTGTGTGGGTTAGATCCCAGGACCTTGTGGGATTCGTTCCACACAAAAACGTACATTCACCCACATCTTCACACATCCTCATCCGGATTTATTCACACCCCATCACAAAGAGCGGCGAGACGAAGCGAGACGGGCCGGATCCGGAAGCCGTAAGGTCACCCATGTAAAGCAGGCTCGAGCGTCCTGTTATTCACAAGAGCCCTGGAGAAGAGACGCAGCATCTCTACCCGCGCAATCAGAACTCTTCCGGTGGAAAATGCAGCCTCCTAATGGCACCCGGTTCTCCTGCCGATAAAGGATTTTTTTTTTTTTAAGACTTTAGAGAACCTGATTATTTATCTGACTTGCAAAAAAAGAAGTGTGAAAAAATAGGCAGATAAAAAGATGCAGAAAGCAGCCTATTGGTTTTAAAGATCGAAATATAAAAAGTCTCTCCTTTTTTTTCCCCCATGGTATGTGGGGTGGGGTGGGGGGCGGTATAACAAAAGGTAGGAGTGGATTGAAGTATTGCTTAACACACGCCTACTATGGATGTCGTTTGCCTGCATTTCCCGAACGACGACACCACGGAGACAGAGTGCACACTGATGCAGGCTGGACAAAGTCACCCATTAGTCGGGACAAGTGACTCACTTATGCTTGTCTTACTGAAGTTCGCTACTTCTCTACACGATACAGAGCTCCACATTATAACGATTTTCTTATTTGTTGTGTTTTTGGCAAGTGTAAGGAAACCTGTGTTACATTTTTAATCACTTTTTTTTTTTCACTTCATGCCACAATAAGAGGAATTGATGTGATTGTGGACCAGTGGATTTAATATTTCCTTTCATTCACAGTTTATTGTTTGTTTTTTCTTTCAGATTTTTGTATCCTTGCATATTAGTACTGACATAGTTTCATTTAAAAAAAAAAAAAAAAAACAAAGCCAATAATTTATATACAAAGTGTGCTATAATCCTGTAGGTGTATCATTGCAAGTGAATGAGCCAAAATGACTGATTAAAACTGATGGTGAGAACATGAGACTGCCAATATGAGTGAGTGAAAGGACCACGGAGTCGGACAGCCCAGCAGCTACACACACACAAAAAACGGTGATGCACACGAGTGTGTGTTGTGTGCCACGCTGTAATTGGTCATCATCATTATTATTATTGTTGTCCTGTCAGAACCCTATTCAGATTTGCACTGATTCACATTGTTGGCTCTCTACCAGGGAATAGAGCTGAGCGCCGCACACCCGGCTTTGTGAAGAGGCTCTTTCAATTGTAGAAGGGTTTGTGTTCATAGCGTAGTGCTGGTGTGAACTGTCATGGAGGCAGACGTTAATTAGTCAGCATGTACTATAATGCAATATCATACTCCTTAAAAATTTATTAAGATAATTAAATTCCTGTTACTTATTTATAACCTCTCTCTCTCTCCACAAATCCGCAACTAAAAAAAAAAGATGATCAAGTGAGTGTGCAACACGGTTTACACAGAAGCATTTCTTACTTTTAACACAAGGCAGTATTCTTAAACAAATCTGAAACTTTTCCAAATCACACATTCAACAAATATATGATTGTATTATTATTATTATTATTATTATTATTCCGGACTATTGTTTTAAATGATGTGGGGTTCTGCTTAAAAAAAATCAGCTTGTGAAGTCTATTTTAATGTGTGTCTGTATGTGCGTGTGTGTGTGAATAGAAAAAAAAAAACAAAGTAAATGCAGAGCGTTGCCTTGGTGGTGTACATGGAGTGTTTTGGAATGTACCGATGATGTTATGCTGCAATGAAGACCCCAGCGCTAAGTCATGTCCCAGCCTTGTCCATTTCACGGATGTTCGGCTGGTGGTGCTCCGGCTTCGTGGGCCCCTGCGCTTGCTTCAGACCTGGCCGTGAAATTAGTCGTTTGAATCACAACACTAGCTCTCTCTCTCTCTCTCTCTCTCTCTCTCTCTCTCTCTCTCTCTCTCTCTGAGCTCTCGCGTTCCTCGTGCGAGTGAGTGCACTAAGGTTAGCCTGACCAATTATGCTCTTGAAAATGTGATTTCAACACCTTGCAGATGATACAAAAGAGAATCGGAGAAGTGGGAAAGGTTGCCTTGTTTACACGGGGGGGACAACAGAAAATGTATTATTGGACTATTTACAACACAACCAATAAAAACAACCTGTGATCTTGAGAACGATGTATTTTGCATTTGAGTGATGATTTTGTAATAACCGGTCCGAGTTACACTGAACATCTTGGGGATTTAGTTGTGAGTGTAAAACTGTTATAGATGTCATTTTGTTATTTAAGAGTACATTCATTTTTTTATCCTTTGCTGTAATGCAGTCAATGCAAGTGAAAAAAGGGGAAAGGGGGAAACAACGTAAGTGAATAATCTGTAATAAGGTCTCACTCAGAATACACTGAATGGGTTTGCATTCCTCAGCTGGAGATTTGGAAATGATTGAAAAACTTGAAGGCCTCAATTTAGTGGAGCAGCAGTTCAAAAACAGAAATGATGTGATTACACTGATGTAAACTGATGCAAATGGTTTATTATCACATTACATTTATATAGAACCGTTGTTGATGACTTTATAGAAAATGTTACCTGTACAAAAATCTTTTCTTCATGGCGTGTTCAGGGCACAGAATAACAGAATGCAGTTATGAGGGTAAAAACCCCCTTTATTTCTTTATACCGTCCCCTGCTACACTAACGCACTCATCCCAGCGTTTCACTAGTGCTTAGATACCATCAAGATAGAAAGATTTCTCTGTACGCCTGAGCTGGAATCGGATCCGTTAATGTCGAAATCCCAGCCGATTTCTTTGTAACGAGCACGGCGTAAATGTTAGTGATTGTGTGTGCCTAAGATCAGTCCTGCACCTGTAATCATCCAACTGTATAACTTCCTTATATCCCCAGCAACTGTGAACTAGGGGCAAGCGAATATATAAAGCTGATTGTACATTATTTTCCCTTTGACGCACTGATAAGGTAGACCGGTTGTGTTGAAGGTTCAAGTCAAATATTAAATGCAAACAGAGAAGATATACAGAAGATAAATTAAAGCATTTAAAGAAATCATCATCATCATAAAATCTATTGTCAAATTCACCGAAAATAAAATAACATCTTTGAAACTGTGTATACAGTGTGAAAAAATATTTGCCCTCTCCCTGTTTTTTAAAATTAAACAAAGATAACTCGAATAAACACAAAATGCGGTATTTTTTCAAACAATGATTTCATTTATTTAAAATTTACCTGGCCCTATGTGAAAAAGTAATTGCCCCCTAAACTTGAGCAGGCAACGACTGCAATTTGTCTTTTTACCTACATAATTTTGACCTACTTTTTACTTTTACTTCTTTTACTTGGGAACAGAACCACAACGGTTGCTATGTTACAACGTTTTTCATCAGTAGCTTGAAGCCTTAAACACTGTGGACCACTTTCCCATGAACCATATTACAAGATGCATCAGGTACTGTATTTCTGTGCGCTATTCTCACAAGATGATAAATTGCCTTTTTTTCAACACAGTCTAAATTATATACATATCTGCTATTGAAATTTTTAGTAGTTTACATGAATCCTTTTTTTTTTTTTGCCATTTTGTCAGTCCATATTTTCATATTAAACATAACAATACATCTAATATAAGCTAATATTCACCCCCTACTACTGTTATCCATACTACTACTACTGCAACTGCTGGAATTTTTAAAGCCGGGTTCAAAAGATTAATACAAGATTAATCACATATTATATATAATACGCATGGCCAGACGAGGGTGTGAGAAAGTTTTGTACTTTGACCCGGTTTCTAAGAAGAAAGAAGTTTGTGTTTCATGAGGCTTTGTTCCCATAATTACAGTAGATGCTCGTGTTAAGGGAGAAAAATATTTGTTGTTGTGAAGCTATAAATTAATGCCTGATGGGCAGCGTGTAAAGAAATACTACAACCAGCCGCTAGAAAGCTGGAGAGACATTTAGATTTTTTCATGTGAATCCCTCTTATGATGTCCACACATATACAATGGGGCAAAAAAGTATTAAAAAAAAAAAAAAAAGGTTGCGGTTGATGGGGTTTTGACAGTTTTAGAGGAGGTTGAGATGAGTAGTCTAGCACCATGAACATTCACTCCTGAGGTTCTTATGGAGATTCTATTCCAGCACACTTTATTTGACCCCTTTCTGTCTTTCAACCAGTGATTTACATTGTTGTTGGTCTTTCGGCTGCTCCCGACCAGAGGTGTCAAGTAACGAAGTACAAATGCTTCGTTACCTTACTTAAGTAGTAATTTTGGGTATCTATACTTTACTGGGGTAATTATTTTTCAGCCGACTTTTTACTTCTACTCCTTACATTTTCACGCAATTATCTGTACTTTCTACTCCTTA
>JAQQZS010000003.1:22123319-22137023 GCA_030068045.1 Platyallabes tihoni | reverse complement strand
AAAAACCCATTTTCAAGATTTGATCCAATCCGTTATCCAAAATCCTAGTGGATTACTTTTGAAAAACTGGGCCCTGGATTCATTAAATATTTTCGCATTCCTGTACATGTAGCTCACATCTGCTTCGTGTGTTTTATTAAATTAAAGGAAATAGGTTGTAACAAAAGCTGAATATCCAGAAAATCATTGATTACGCAAAATCTCACCACTATTGCTTTGATCGTTGTTTTTTTTTTGGATTTTTTTTCCTGATTTTTCTCCCTAATTTAGTCGTATCCAATTCCTCCCCGTCACTAGGTGGCTCCACATTAAGCTACTACTACCACTCAGTCGGGAGGGCCGATGACTATCACGTGTTTCCTCCGAACCACATGACACCAGCCGACCGCTTCTTTTCGAACTGCTCGCTCACGCATCGCTGACGCGGCGTAACACAGTCTGAGGACAGCGCTATCCGCTCCTTCCGCTTGCGTGAGCTCACAGACGCCCCGTGATTAATGTGTGAGCACTAAGTACCTCTCATCCCTCCCCTCTGAAAGAGCTCGGCCAATCAGCTCTCTCTAGACCTCCGGCTGCGAGAGGCTACAGCATCACTCGGAGGCGCTTTGATCGTTTTTGAAAGTAATGAAACACATTACCAAAAGTTCTGTGGCTCAGCCGTCACCTGTTGTGCAATCACTGAAGATTTTTAATGTCTTCTATTTTTATGTTCTATGCCCTCGTTGGAATCCAAAGTTGCGCCATGTGTACAGGATGGATTATTTTAGACGCTCACATCCTCCAGAGGATTTGTACCCTTCGGGTAATTGATAATTGATTTAGATCATTCCAATACATTTTTTTTAAAAACTCATGAAAAAGCTTGTTGTCCACAAGCAGGCCTAATCCCCCCCCCCTTACCTACACACACATACACACACACTCAAAAAGTTCCCTGATGTCCTCTAAACAACCATAATGTAGACTATTGATTTGATTACATGTCTTGTACTTCCATGCCATGTTATATAGACTTGGAAGAAACAACATATTTATACCCTCGAAGTTTTTAATGTGAGACTAAAGACCTTCAGGAGTTTGTTAAACTGGGACTTCTTTTGTTTGTTTTTAGTAGCATCATTATTAATCACCATCAGAGATGTTATACAGGAGGTATTAAAGTTGTATGACTAAATGGACTGAATGGGTTCAAGCCAAACTTTAATGTCATAAAACAAACACACGTTCATTGTGAAACTAATAGCACATATAAAAAGGAGAGTGAAATAAGATCTAAATGAAAAGGAAAAGTTTTAAGGTGGCGGCAATGTGGCGCAGAGGTTGGCACTGTGGCCTCGCACCTCTGGAGTCGAGGGTTTGATTCCCGCCTCAGGTCTGTGTGTGTGTGGAGTTTGCATGTTCTCCCTGTGCTTGGTGGGTTTACTAAGAAACTCAGATTAGGTTAACTGGTGTTCCCAAGATGCAAATGGAAAAGTTTTAAGTTGATGATATACATGTTTTTAGGTTATTAAAGTTCAGATTTGTCCTCATATATAAGTCAATATTTTACAAATCTTTGTAAATCTAATAAATCACTTTCATAACCAAAAGGCTACACCAACTTACACCCATCAGCCATAACATTAAGCCATTAACATAAAAACAACCTAGGTTTTACTTTTCCACCAGACAGTGTAGTAGGCGGCTCTGGTCCCTCTGAGCGTGGTTCCACACGGGCCTCTGGGGGTGTGATGTGGTGTCTGGCACAAGAATGTTAGCAGTGGGTCCTTTGGGTGCTGTGGGTTGTGGGTTGTGGGCTGGGCCCCCTGTGGATCAGAGTAGTTTGTCTGGTGTGTCCCATGGGAGCTTGATCAGATTGGGGTATGGCGAGATTGGATGCCGTGTTGACAGCCAAGGGGTGTTTGCCTGCTGGGCCTTGTGCATGGTGGGCTGTGGTGCATTGGGTGTTCTGATGTCTTTCAATCATGACCAGGATGGAAATTTTTTGTGAGTTGCGCTGCGTTGGCTCTTCTGTAGAATCGGACCGAACGGTCTGGCCTTTGGTCCCCGTGAGCATGTGTGAGCCTTGGGTGCTCATGATCCTGTTACTAGTTCGCCTGGCGGTGGTTTTAATGTTATGGCTGATTGGTGTATATGGTTTGAACTTTAACATATCCAACCTAAACTATTCTTTCAGCTGCGCCCGTCATGGAGTCGCCAAAGCAGACTATCTGATCCGTACAGCAACTTGGTACAGGTTTTATGCCGGATGCCTTCTCTGATGCAACCCTCCTATTTTATCCTGGTTTCAGACTGGCACTACGTTTAGTGGCTGGGGTTTGTGCATTGGGTGGGATTCGAACCCCGGCCTTCTGCATGAGAAATGGTGAGAAACCTAACACTGGAGTTGGAATTAAAAACAAAAAAGATTACTTTTGCACACAGTTGCAAAACTCAACAAGCACCATGATGAAACTGGGTCTCATGTCTCATGAAGACCATCCCAGGACAGCGATACCAAAATGTCTTTATACTGGTTAAGCCGCTGTGTGACCTGCAGCCTATCCCAAGAGGCTTAGGGCACTAGGCGGGGTACACCCTGGACAGGGTGCCAATCCATAGCAGAGCACACATACACATTCACAGTCATTCACACATTATGAGCAATTTGGGAATGCCAATTAACCTAAACCGCAGGTATTTGGACTGTGGGAGGAAACCGGCGTACCCAGAGGAAACCCACCAAGCACGGGGAGAACATGCAAACTCCATGCACACAGAGCTAATCAGTAAACCACTGTTGCTTAGTTTTACCAGCCTAAATAAAAAAATTATGATACACATTTTGCCTAATGTGACTCACATTTTTAATTGTTGGACTATGTTCATATAATAAAATCTAAAAAGTTGTCCTGCTTCGTATTTATGATATGGGTCAAATTTTAACCACAACTCTGGCCAAAAAAAAATCAGCCATTCCAACTTGACAGTATCTACAGTTCAGGTGTTCTCTAAACCGCACACAACGCTTACAGGAAAAAAAAAACGTATTAGGTGATTTTTTTTATTTCATTGTCCCAAATCGGTGTCTATTACACAGGTAGTGCACTCGGTAGGGTGGGTAAAGGTGGGCATTTAATAGCTGATGTAGTTGGCAGGCAGTCAGGGAGTCAGGCGGCATTGTGACGTCAGGGAGATCACGTGACCTGGGATGGCGGCGTCGGCACGGCACGGGAGGCGGAGGCGCGTCACACGCTAACAACAGCAAACTGGAGAGGGAGCGAGCGCGCGCGAGGGAGAGAGCGCGAGACCGCTACACCTGAGCAGCGGGCACGAGAGAGAGAGAGCGCAGAGGGGCAACAGGCGCGCGACGTGAAATGAGGGCAACATGGGGGCTAAAGAGTCGCGGATAGGCTTCCTTTCGTATGACGAGGCCGTGAGAAGAGGTAACCCGCTCCCGCTTTTGAGCTCCACCACTGATTGCGGCTGCTTCTGCTTCCTTCACTCTCCTCCCCACCCCTCCCCGCCTGCTTGTTATTAGTTAGCATTAGCTTTTTAGCCTGGGAAGCTCGGGAACTCTACACCGGGAACGCTAACGAGATGGAACTCCGAGGTGTTTAGATGGATAGTTTGAGATTTACTGAGATTGGTGTGAACTGTGCTGACTTTCGTGCTAAAGTCAAGTGTGTGTCCAGTGTTTTCTGTTTAGAGCAGCTTTACTGAATTCCCACATTGTATTATTATTATTTAAAATATATATCTCCGATCTAGAGATGACAGATCTTTCAGATAAACACAAGTCAAGTAGTCCTCCTTTACTGTACATGATCACATGTCAGCCTGTGTGTGTGTGTGTGTGTGTGTATTTCCTCATCCTTGAAATGATCCTGTGTTTTCAGCCCCAGCTTGTGTACCTAGTTATTATTTGAACTCCTCTGACTCTTGAGCACAGATACACTTACTGTACTGTACTCTGTCATAACCTCTACTTCCTGCATGAACCTCTGATCCTCGGTCATGGTGAAATTAATCAGGACGTCATCGGCATCAGTAGAGTGCGCCGGGCGCTGTGAATGTTTGGGATTGAGTGATATTTTTTGTTGTCGCGCTTTTGGCTTTGTTTACGGGAAAAAAAATGATCATAGTCATACTATCACTTTAAAAATGTTAGAGCAGTAAGGATCAGATGATGGATGATATCGATCATACCGGATCGTCCTGATCGCTCCATGACTGTCGGGCTCTACTCTAACGGGAAATCTTGTTGTTTTGATTTGTTTGCAAATCTAACCCGATGGAATTTGATATACTCCTCCTAGAGTGTTTATACGGTTGCCACAAAACTGGGCCAATCTGATCTCAGGACATAGACGATGCAAAATTGCGAAGGGATTTTTAATATCTCAAACGGTTCAGCCGTGGCATTGCCTAAAACCTGGATTGAAAAGTGGCTAATAACTTCTTAAGAGAGATTACATTCATTGAGTAGCATCAAGTTGAGTAATGCTTCTTTTCCAGCATCTTGGGCTTTAAAGAGGTCTTAACATGGTCAGAATGCACACAGGTTGACACACCGTGGCGGCAGGCGGCAATGGCACAGGTGCTTGTGCCTGATCGTCGTTGCTTTGCAGCTGTATTCGTTTTTTGGGGGTTTTTGTTTTTGTTTACAGACATGATGGCAAAAAAAAAACCACATAACTGTTATAATCGTCATCAACGTTTATGTCATAATGTGAATGTGTCACAGGCGTTCCTCACCTAATGTAACGGCATCATCATCGACTTCTATGTCGTATCTTGTGCGTGTGACAGACGTTCCTTGGAACCTGATGTACCCAATTTCGGTACTGTGACATCACCTATCCTATGACATGTTCACAAGATTGTGTAAAAGTTGATGATGTCAATGAATACTTTTTACATTCAGTGATTCACGTTGGGAGCTGAAGCTGCGTCCAGTCTAAAACACTGCATATAAATCTATAAATCAAATAATGCCTCATGTTTGTGTGTAGCATTAAAAATCTCTGCACTGATTTTATGCAGGTTCATTAAAATATTTAAAAGTAAAAAAAAAACGTCTAGAGAATCCATCCGGCTGCTGAAAGAATGAAAAACCTCGACGCCAGCAGATTATCTGCTTCGTCAGATTGGGTGGTAACAAATCTAAAAATGTGTACCTGCATTTGCGTAATGACTGTGTCTCAAGAGCAGATTAGAGATGTCAGGCCTGCTGGCTGTGAATTATTAGAGTGTAAAAATGATAATGCATCTCGTAATGTCTTGAGCAAACCGAACAATGTTTAGCACATTTATTTTGGAGATTTATTGACAGGGAAAATAAAGTCAAAATTACAACTTTTTTTGTTGTTGTTATATTCCACTGTTTTCTGTGTAAATACATATATACTGTATATATACACACACTACTAGTTAAAAGTTTGTAATTTCGTGGTCTTTCATGATTTTTATTCCTTTCTCCATTGTAAAACAATGCCGAAGGCGTCCAAAATATACAATAATCTCTTTTAAATAATTGATGTTGAGACATGTCCGCTACTCATGATCTGTAAAGCATTTATATCGGCTTTATCATTATAAAGTCTTGCTTCATGAGAACCAGTTTCATCATGGTGCTTGATTGGTTTTGCAAACGCACTTGACAACACTGTTCTTGCAAGAACTGTTCCGGAACAGCTGACTCTTTTTTGTGGTTGCTGTTACTTAATTACCTAATTCCATACGTGTTGTGTCATAGTTTTGAAATGTCCAGTATTGTTGTAGAATGTAGAAAATAAATCCAAACTTTTTTTTTTTTTTACCATGTACTGTATACATTGAGAGACATTCCTGAACAGATTCGGTGAGGTCTTCCTATGAACGCTCGACCGGTTTTCATGTACGAGAGCGTTCGTTATTAGTAGGACTAGGTGGTACCGGTGTTAGCTTCCTCCCCAGACCTTCTCATCTGTGTCTTCATGGGATAGACGAGTCATGCTGCAACATACAACACACAAACACCCAGGACAACTTTTCGCTTATTTATAACTTTAGCGCAACAGTTTGGGTGACGCTCATAAACTAACTATTCGTCATTTAGCAAGCTTTAAATTTACGGAAAGGGAAAAACAAAATACACTTAAAGATTCTGATTATCAGCTGAATTGATTAGGTTTATAGATACAGTGCTACGGCAAGAGAACTCACTCTCAGCTAGAGATATTCAGACTGTTTTTAATGCTGCACCCGTTAAACTGACTCTTTTTGTCAGTGTGTCCTTTAAAGAGTGCTAACGCCTGTTTCCTTAACACTCCATATTTTATAGTTTTTTTTTATATCATAGTAAAGGTTGAAATGTAGTTTTTATTTCTTTTTCTTTTTTTTGAAATACAGTTTGTTTGAAAATTTTTTAAAATAAACTACACATGCCAACTCTGGTCACTCCATGATTGCTGATGAGCCTCACCCGAACATCATCACCACTCCATACACACCCTTACATCATTTTAGGAAGCCTTATTTCTTCCTTACATGGTTCTCTCATCTCTCGACTCTTGCCTTTTTTTTTTTTTTTTACCCCTTTTGGACATGTTGTTGTCTTGATTTCTCTTTATACTAAAGTTGAATCAACGTGCGCTGTGCCCCATGACTTTTAACTTCTTTTTAGATTAAATTTATTTAATATTTTTCATTTCTGTATCATGCCCCGTATGACCAACCCCTCCCTGTTCCTCCATATTTGTAGGATTCGTTCAAATATGTTGTAAATGTTGTGATGTAACTGTACACCTGAGGAGATGTCAGAGGTCTGGTTAGTGTTGTGACGTTTGCAGTACGGGAGACGGGTGCTTGCGTCGATTTGCATCCTGTTTGTAACTTGCGTTCAGTGATTTGCATTATCTTCAAAGTGACGTGATGACTGTCTTCCCGAACGCTGACGTCCGTTTCCTCAACAGCTTTTATGGTTTTTCTTTCAGTTTGCTGCTGTGTTTAGGTGATTATAGGTCAAAGAATAACCCTGTAACTTCATGATTATGCGATCTAGATGTAATGTTGGTATTATATGAGGGTCGGTCAAAAATTATCCGCGCTCTTTTTTTTTTTTTTTGTTGTTTTTTTTTTTGACATTCCCTCATTAAAACATGTTTGAGGCTGAGCTGCGAGCCACAGATGCGCCACTGTCTTTACTTCTTCAGTGAAGTGAATCTTCATCCTCGTCGGGCTGCTTTCAGGGGACCAAACAGGTGGTGGTAGTCTCATGGAGCGAGATCAGAACTGATGCTTTGACACTCTGCAAAATTTTCATTCTGAGGTCTTAATAAAGTGTGGGCAGAAGTGTGCGGTCATGCAAGATTGCAACGCACTTGGATATTTAGGCTTAGGCTAATCATTTTTGACGCACCCTTGTATTTTTATCTTTATCGCACAAATACAAAGTCTTTCCTGCTTTTATTGTCCAGAACGTTCCGTCGCTTGATTTCTCGCAATACCTTGGATCTGTACCAGTATTTAACCAGAGTATTAAAGAAAGTATAGTCGTGCAATTCAGTTGTAAATTAATTAACAGCATGAACTTTTGGAGGATTTATTTGTGTTGCCGATATTTATGTACCCAGACTCGAGTGAACTTAGGATGATGCGCTAGACGGCCCGGCCAGACGTCTTTCAGACCATATGGTGATGCAAGAAAGCAGACAGAAAATAGTATACCGTACCTAGCGGCGGGGGAGATTAGAGACCATCTTGAGTGCTTGTATTCTGTTTAAATTCTTACAACCTTAGGGACAGTAATGTTGCAAATCAAGAAGCGAATGAAAATCCTTTGCCAGCTGCTCAGTTTTGTAAGTAGACCACCGTTTGGAGAAAAATGCGTGTGCTGGACCCGTGCCTAAAAGCCAGCGTTTGTGTTGAATCTTTGCCTGGAGAAGAATGGCTTTGTTTACTATTGAAAGTAGATGTGTTTACGCGGACCAAAAATATTCCACTAATAATCGGAATAATGGCTGAATCGGGATTAAAATACAGCTACAGTACTTAATAAAACGATCACTGATGATATTATTCTCTCACTCACTCACTCATTTATTCGTGTATGTAAATGCATAGTTTTAGTTTTGGATTGAAGGAATCCTGTGGCAGTTAAACGTCAGGTAACGACAGATATCATGTGTTTGGAACTGGTGATGAGAGGAGATGAGTGAAGACAGCTATATTCAACCATTCAGCCGGTGTGAAGCGAAGTGTGACATTTGTGAGCAACTTTAATAACGTCGCGTAATACGGCACGTAACATCGCAGCACCAGTTGATATCTGATGGGTTCGACTGAGAAAGGCTACCGTTATTAGACCATCATCACAGTTTCGGGGTATTGCTCCGTGCTGTGATGCGATTTCCTTATTTAATTCATTCGGATTTAAATTTTTACAAGCAAGACATTTGTAGAGTGAACGTAATGAAGCAGTGGAATATGTTTTCAATTATGGATGATTAAAGGGTTCGGATTATTTAATTACTTTTGGACAAAACCCTCCCCACTGAACACTGTAGCTTCTAATCAACGTCTGGAGCCTAATGATGCATCTTTTTATTTTTTTTATTTTAAAAATTTTTTTAGGTTTAATCTCGTTAAATCGCATGAGCAAATAGGCAAAGCTTATTAATCGTTATTTTTATGGCTTTATAAATCATCACACATCTAACGTACGAGGAAGAAGAGTGAAATATTAAATATAATAAGCTTTAATCTGAGAACTATGAACTGCGTATCCAGACCATCCGTGGGATGGATTTATGTACATCGGAGCACATGGTTTAGAAACTCTGGTCTAGAAACTTTGATTCGGTTTGAGGAAGTTGATTATTCTCCTCGTACAGAATAACATGCAGTTGTTGTAATGTCAGCAAATATTATCAGCTTAACACCCAGAGAAAATCTTAGATTTTTAAGCATTCTCCTTGTGTCCAAAATCAGCTCCTCGATGCTCCAGCCTCTCATTGTGTGTGTATTTGTGCCTTGTACCAAGTGTTACCAGGATAGGCTCTGTATTTAATCCCATATTTGACTATTTCTTCAACAAGTTAAAACCAGTCTCAGAGCTCCCACAAGGTGTGTGTGTATGTTAATGATCCAACCAAGAAAGTTCTTCAAACTCTCATTATTTTAGTCCTCTTTCCGTGTTGATGTAAATGATCTACTGCTAAGCTACGCCCACTAGTGGACAGCAGAGCTGACCGACAAGCTGGGGGAGGGGCTCATTAGGGGAAACATCTTAAAGTTAAAGTTAAGCCTTTATTTATCACATATACATTACAGCACAGTGAAATTCCTTCTTCGCATATCCCAGCGTAACTGGGGTCAGAGTGCAGGGTCAGCCATGATACAGCGCCCCTGGAGCAGATAGGGTTAAGGGCCTTGCTCAAGGGCCTAACAGTGGCAACCTGGTGGAGCTGGGGATTGAACCGCTGATCTTCCGATCAGTAACTCAGTGCCTTAGCCCTCTAAGCCACCACTGCCCAATAAAAAAAAACAAAAAAACACTACACTCTGAAATTTACACACATTTGTTTATATATATATATATAATAATAATATTATTTATTATTTATTATTTATTTATTTTTCCCGATTTTCTCCCTAATTTAGTCGTGTAAAATTCCTCCCAGTCACTAGGGAGCTCCCACATTAAGGCTACTGCTACCAGTCGGGAGGGCTGAAGACTATCACGTTCGAACTGCTCACTCACGCACCGTTGAGGGCGGCGTAACACACTCGGAGGACAGCGCTATCCGCTCCTTCCGCTTGCGTGAACTCACAGACGCCCCTGATTGGCTGTAGAGCCGTGATTAATGCCGGAGCGCTAAGCACCTCTCATACCTCCCCTCTGAGAGAGCTCGGCCAATCAGCTCTCTCTAGACATCCGGCTGCGAGAGATTAACACATTTGTAACATAGTTACAAATAGTACCTCTCATGGTTGTTGTAAGTCTTTTGAAAAAATTATTCGGTTTTCTATCTCATCGTCAGAAATGACCACCAGTAAACAAAGAAAATATTATCTTAGTAACCTACCAGTATGTGTTTGTTTACTACACTTTTCTAAGACGCGTTAAAATACCCTAGTAGGTTTGTGTCCGTTTGTATTTTTCACTATAATTAAAAAAACAAACTATTAGATAAAAGTAGACTGTTGGTAAACTTATAACCAATTACAGTATATAACAAAGTCTAACAGTTGAACTTTAAAATTGTTTTTGAATTTGTAAAATTAAAAATAAAATCCTTCATGTTTAGTGGTTTTTTTTTTTTTTTTTTGCGCCTCCCAGACCACACTGGGTCTTCCTGTTCCATGAGATAAGAAATAAACTCCATAGATGTGATAACCTGGTCATTCAGTACATTCAGGTCGTCAGCTGACTTTGTTTTATTGCCACATCACCTGAGCAACTGAAGCAACCCCAGTTGGTTTTCTTGGTTTCCGAGTGGGGAAACCTTTTACCGTTTACATTTTCTTCTCATTTTCGCTCCAGCGTTCCATGTGAGCCTAATTAAGCAGGAGCTTTATTAAAGTATGATGATATTATTTTAATAATATTGCGCTTTTCAGTAAGGTGAATAAGCCAGCTTTGTTAAGCATTGTTGCATTATTGCTCATGAATCATATTACAGACATGACCTTATTCCATTGCTCCAAAGTCCAATCTTTATGCTTCATGGCACATTTAAGTGTTTCCTTCTATACATATAATAAAACCGTAAAGTTGGCGTGTCTGTACATTGGAGGATATTTGTGGGGGAAGAAAAACGATGGGGACGTAAGAGTGAGTAATATGACACATCAAGATGACTTTTGGAATTTTTTTGTCGGTCCGTCTGTGGTTAAAAACTGCCGAATGGATTTTAATGTGGTTTTCACAGTTGTATTTGGCCGAACTTGAGGTAACATATAGGCCGAACATATAGGCTATGTTTCCCGCTGGAAGAGACTTTGATATTTAAATGGAAAACACCCTCATGTCATAAAAACAAATATATATCGACCTGGAAAAAAATCATTAGTTCATCTCAAAATTCAGCAGATGGTGCTGTACATTTTTAAAAAATACGCGCTTATGAGTGTGCGATTGAAATCTACTTAGTTAACCCGATCTAACACCAGCATTCCGCGCACTTCATGGTAACACATAAAAATTTAAGTTCAATCCAAAACTCAACAGATGGCGCTGTACTTTTAATTTTATTTAATTAAATTTTTTTTACGTGATTATAAGTGTGCGTACTTTTAATTTAATTTAATTAAATTTTTTTTACGTGATTATAAGTGTGCAGTTAAATTTCACGTGAATGAAATCATGCGCACAGCTAGTTTTTTTTTAAAGGATTTTCTTATGGTCACACAGCTGTTTAGTCCCAACAACTTTTAGTCCTTTCATTATTAAACAAACCGTCAGATTTTACCTAGAGACTTAGATTTTTATGAATATCATCATATAGTGTTGACTTGGAGTGACGGGTTTTAATGAATTCGCAGCGCCTCAGCTGAGAACAGCTGCCAGTGTGGTTTCTCTGGTGAACTGAGACAGAGTGTCTGCGTTACAATACACTACACCGTCTTTTTGTAAATGTACATCGTCTCTCCTCCCACGGAACCGTAATCGTTTTCATTCTGCGCTGCGGCTCATTGTACCGTGAATGCACAGAGAACTTGAATGCCCTGACACACCGACCACATGAACGAGTACCGGATCCTAGTTCATGTTTCCCCGCGTAACATGCGTGTAATTTGACCTGAGCATGGAATCACAGGTTCTACTTACGGTCCTACTTTTTAGGAGCAGGGAATATCGGGGAAAGTAGGTCATGTTTCTGAGGTGGAGATTAGTTTTAACGTAAACGCGAGGCAAGTCACCGCAATAATCCTGAATATTATGGATTTAAGCTTCCTGCCTTCCGTACTGGAGATCTTTTTATACCGGAAGGAAGCAGAGGAAATCAAAGAGACAGAAAAGACGGTAGTTAGTTCACGGAGGCGTGTTGTCGTGACTTGTCATTTCAAAGTGACGAAATGTCACCCGAAGCCCCAGTGGGGGAACCTTTTTACATTTCCTTCTCATTTTTCTCCAGCGCGCTAACGAGACACAGTCCGCTCCGGCGTTCCATGTGAGCCTAATTAGGCAGGACCTTTTATTAAAGTATGATGAAGTAATATTTTAATAATGCTCTTTTCAGTAAGACGAATAAGGCGGTTTGTCATTAATGCTTCAGTTTTTTATAAAAAATTTTTTTACAAGCTCGACGTTAGGCATTGTTGCATTATTGCTCATGAATCGTATTACAGACAGGCCAGACACCTCAGCCTGTCTCTCTCTGTCTCTCTCTTTTTCTCTTTTATATCTGTGCGTCTTTTAACTCCTGTATGATGAGTTTCTTCGAGTGATCAGGCACAGAAATTATTTTTTGACTTCACTTTCTCTCTCAGCCTTTTTTTTTTTCTCTCCCTCCAGTTCATGCATACTAAAGTAGCAGCAGGCTCTCAGTCTCAGAATAATCTGTCATGGAAACTAGTCTCATGATTTGCTTAGCACTTAAGCGTTTCCTCACAGCGCAGCCTGGAAATTTGCCAGAGCAAACTATTTAATTGACCCTTAATGGCTTAAGAAATGCGACAATTCCCTCACACTCCTCACGACGAGTGTGAAAGGGAACATTGGTGCCTTTTAAAGTTCTGTATAATAAAAGGATGGGATTTATACGACGAGGACGCTTCTGTCAGAAATAATCAGCCGTCGTGGTTTGTTTTTAAAACTGAAACGTAATTCTGCCGTAGCAGGTGCAGTAAGTAACATTTTACGGCTAGAAAATGGCTTCCTCGTAAAAAACGTGTGTGTGTGTGTATTTTAAGGACCTGCTGCATCTCCGGTCTCGAGCAGACAAAACCGATCTGTGGCTTCAGACCTTTGTAACGGGAGACACACGTGGATAGACTTTGCATCTTTACAGCGCTTGATTGACCCTTAGGCGTTTTTTTTTTCTTTTTTCTTTTTATAAGCTCGCTGGCTTTTTTTTTTTTATTCCTTCCTCCGCTTTTAAATTCATGAATATTTAATTGCCTCGTGCCACCATAGCACAAAATATACCCACATTCCTGTCATAAAAGATGGTTAATGTTTGGCAGGTAGGAGATGATCATCCGCTTAGAGATCGGGGCTTGATAGAGCTTCTTGTCAGTAATAAATGGCGTGTTATGATTAAGTGAACCCTGCAGCACTGAACAGACTTCTGAACACACACACACACACTTGAAGCCTCTTGTTCAGCTTCTTGTTAACATTCCAGGCTTCTTCTTGTCCAGGTCAAACGAGAACGACAACCTTCACCGCATCTGACATGAGATCTTGAGACATGAGATTTTTTTTTTGCTTCTTGTCTGACCAGAAAATACCACAACTGCTTTGAGGCATAATGGCTCTTCTTCGAAATGTACATAGTGATGGTCCAGGTTGGGTAAGGGGTATTTAGTAAGTTAGTAAGTCTTATTCTAAAATGGATTAAATTATTTTTTTCCCTCAGAATTCTACACACAACACCCTATAATGACAACAGGAAAAAGGTTTACTTGAGATTTTTGCAAATTTATTAAAAATTAAAACAATTGAGAAAGCACATGTACATAAGTATTCACAGCCTTTGCCATGAAGCTCAAAATTGAGCTCAGGCGCATCCTGTT
>JAQQZS010000003.1:22093373-22106158 GCA_030068045.1 Platyallabes tihoni | reverse complement strand
TAGAATGTAGAAAATAAATCACTAAACAAAAACAAAGAAATTTGCAAGTGACCCCAAACCTTTGAACGGTAGTGTGTATAACAAAATTAGTACAGTATATAATATGGTGCTTAGACTTTTGCACAGTACTGTACATTGCTGCGCAGTGAAATTCTTTTTTTCCCATATCAGATTCAGCACCCCTGGAGCAGATAGGGTTAAGAGCCATGCTCAAGGGCCCAACAGTGACAACCTGGTGGAGCTGGGCCTCGAACCGCTGACCTTCCAATCAGTAACTCAGTGCCCTAGCCCTATGAGCTACCATCGCCCCGGTTGGGTGATGGTTCGGTGGCTCAGTGACAGAAAGGGCACCCGGTGTAAAACCTGTGCCAAGTTGTTGTGCGGATCTGTAGCGACCCCTTGACGGGAGCAAGAACAACAAGTGTAACTTAAAAAAAAGTTCACTGTTTAACTCTGATTGGAGCGAACTGATTCTGAACCTAAATGACGGTAAAAGTTTCTACAAATTTCTTTTTTTTCTTCGTCTTCTTCTTCTTAAATGTCTTAAACTTTATCCCCGCGATTTTTTTTCCCTTCATACAACACCCATAATAATAATAATAAAACTCATAATAGATACCGTATGTCAGATCAACCAGCTCTAAATAAATGTTAACATTTATTGTGGATTATTTGAAGTATCCACTGATCTGTAAATTAAGCCTCTTGATTTAGGATACTCGCTGCTGATCTTTTAACAAGTGTGGCGCAGAAAAAAAAAAAAAGAAAATGTAAATCAGATCATTGATTAGCATCTTAAATTTGTAGTGTGTTAATCAGGCGTGCAGATTTAAAACGGTATAGATTGTTTTGTCTGGAAAGAAAATCGTTATTCGGTGATTATTCCGGCAGGCCGGTTCGATCAATAAACCGCACTTTTAAGCCATGATTGGATTCTCAGCCGTAGCGATGCCTGGATGTTGAATGCTAAAAGTTGTCGTGTTGGTGTGTATGTGTGATGGAGAGTGCACAGCTGTCGTCCTCCTGCAAAAATAATTTATTCCTTGACTTGACTAAATATGAAGTGAAATGTACAGTTTATGAAGTGAGATGTACACCTGCTTA
This sequence comes from Platyallabes tihoni, assembly GCA_030068045.1. Classification (NCBI taxonomy): domain Eukaryota; kingdom Metazoa; phylum Chordata; class Actinopteri; order Siluriformes; family Clariidae; genus Platyallabes; species Platyallabes tihoni. The sequence continues at coordinate 22,105,054 of JAQQZS010000003.1, read as the reverse complement.
TTATTCCTATAGGTAGGGACCAACCTGGAAAGATCCAAAACCAATCTCAGAGCAAACCTCTAATCTTCCTCCTGCGCTTATCCTCTTAACAAAGCAAAGTGTGTGTGTGTGTGTGTGTTTAGCATGAAGCCACCATGATCTCAACGTGTACAGTATATCCACACACACCGGTTGTCAGCAGGCCGGGACGGGGACTTGTTGCACGGTTTGTTTTAAATCCCATTTTGATGGTGGCCTCCTGTACCTGAGCCGTGGCATGTGCCGTGATGGAACATGTTATGGTTCCTCTGTTGCCATTCTGACAGAGTTGCCCCTCTAGGTGGGTATTGCCTCTGATGATCATACAGCATTCATTAATTTTTTTTTTAAGTTACTTCTGTAATTACAGACTTTAGAATACTAAGAGAAATCTTGATAGCCATCTTTATGCTTAGTTATTTAATTAATATTGTGATTTGATTAATTACTCAACGTTCGTGCGTGTTGTTTCTCATACAGAGAGCATCTGTCCTGATGTTTTTGTTGTTGAGAGATAACTGTTCTGTTTCGAATGCTTCTCAGCACCGACCCTGTTATTTGTGCTCAGAGTTACAGAAAGTAAATGGAGGTTTGGACATGTAGCAGAACTGATTGGGGGGAAAAAATAAGGCATTAGCAGTGGTAAATTGATATGACCTGAAGGCTGGAGAATGAAATTGTGTGTCTCTTTTCTCTGATACATGACGGTCTTGACAGCCATCCCTAGCTGATAACATAGCTTCACGAAATGAACCACACTCCTTGTTGTGTGTGTGGGGGGAGAAGCCGGCTGCTCGAGAGGCTCTGTGCTGATCCATACCGCGTGTAATGGGTTTTATAGATTAACAGTCACTCCACAATGGAGCGGCCATGCATAATGCTCAACCAGGTGCTCATTTCCACTAGATCCAGTTTACTGCTGAATTAACCATAGTATCTTTGACTAACTTGACTTTTTTCATCATCACAAACTGTATGGTTATGGTAGCCGCGTCGCTTGTTGTTAAACTAGCGCTGGTGCTTTTGTTAAAATAGCCATATGTGTATGAATCTCTCTTTCTTGAGGAACATAATTCTAACTTGGTTCTTTGTTAGACATGCCTGGAAATATCTCATAATAACGTTGTGTGTGATTGATTGTATGTCATGTGGTTGCGCTGTGGCTTGCCGTTTCAGCCTGTGCTCGCTATCTCTTTCTGTCCTGGCGTCTACAAGGTAAGGAGGTTCTGTCTCTATAGCCATGTCTGATTGTCCCTACCACTGTTTATTTTCTTTCCTGGCTGTAGCTTTAATTAGAAGCGAGCGCTCAGGAAATTAAGCGCAGAGAGAAATTTGAATGAAACATGGTGTTGGCAGACAAACCAACCATGATTCATTTAATCTATCTGCCTTATTTATGTATTGCTCTGCCTTTAAAGAGGAGGACCGAGGGCATGGATGGGACAATCCTATTATCCTAAGCCTAAGATTATTTTGATCAAAGGAGGAGAGTCATCCTAGGGATACTTATCCTGCGTCAGTGCTCAGTACGGTCATTATGGCCCAGTGATTTTACCTACTATAGTAATGAATTCAGCAGGTCTTATGTAATGTCCCCTTAAAGCCCCTGCCACCTTATTATTGATTGTGTTTATTATTTTTTAAATAAGTCATTTATTTATTTATTTATTTATTTTTAAGCAAAGCAGTAATGAAGCTTGCACAACATTTACCTGCTTGTAATGAGTGCCATGGTGCATGATTTGTACGCATTTAGTTTGCTGCTGTAGCTAAGGATATATTTTTCTTGAGTCTAGCTTTGATGCCCAATCTTAGATTAAGAACGTAACATTTAAAATTGTATGATTTTTCTATGAATCTGTATGAAACAAGTTATTAGATATTATATACAAAAGTCTTAAGCACATGCAAATAACTGCTGTAGAGCAAGCATGTCTTCAAAATAAAATAAAAAAAACATTAGAAAATAACTGAAAAGCGGTAAACAATAATTAATATTAATAAAACAAAGTCAATACCTGGTGTGGCAACCCTTGTCTCAGGTACAATTTGTGCAATTTATAAGAAATTAGCTGTTGAATTTGACTAAATATCCTGCAGAACCAGACCCAGTGTTTGTCACATTTTAAACTTTTTTCATACATGTAAAACCCAGGATTTAATTATTACTCTTAAGGCCCAAGCACTATGACTTCAGCCCTATGGCATCATAGTGTGTGAGGGCTCTTTTGTTCTTCTAAGGATTTTTTTCCCCACCATCCGGAGCTTTTCGGGCGTCGTAACATGCTCAAAAAGTCATGAAAATCGGCGGATAGGTTGGAATCTGCGGCCATTAGGTTGCCTGAGGGTCCCACACCCGAGGCGCTCACACGAGATTTTGCTGCATAGCTCATACACACTTGCATGTCTTAACACAAAACCCGATATACATTGAGAGCTCTGAACAACTTTTGTTCACATTGCATGTCATGAGCTTTACTCAACTGGAAGTTTGTTATTTTGGGTAATTTGCAAAATGCACCCATAGGATTTTGATCTACTCTTCCTGGAGAATTTATTCGATGGCAACGAAACTGGGTCTATGTGATATCAATTTATTGAGGATGCAAAATTGCGGAGGGATTTTTATCAACTTAAGCGGATCAGCCGTGATGATACCTTAAACTTATGCAAAAAAGTGGTTAATAACTTAACTCATCACATTGAGTGACATATATATATATTGAGTCATGATATAGTATGGTGCTTTTTTTTTATTTTATATTTTTTTTTTTGGAGGTCTACACATGAAATTCCCTGTTTAAAAAAAAATAAAGGTTATAATGGTATTGATATTGACACCTGAGTGGCAATGGTGCAGGGTGCTAGGGCCCGCTTATCATTATTTGCAACTATATTGATTATTATTTTCTACATATTTTACATAATATGCTCCTTTTTTTTATATTCTACAAATATTTTCCTCTGAAACAATTTTTTTTGCTGGAATATTAATGTTTGTTATACATGTTTGTTACGACAGTCCAAAAAAAAAAAAAATTTCCAAAGTTTACACAGTACAGCCTGTCAGTACTATACTTTTTGCAATATATATCCTACTTACAAGGCTGAATCTGCACTAACTACTTATTTCAATCTGCACTTAAATAAGTTTACCATAACGTCTAATGAAATGCTTACACAATGCTTGCGGATCTGATCTTTTGCAGTAGAAGAATCGGACATTATCGATTTGGAAAAGCGCTACTGGCTCCTGAAAGCTCAATCAAGAACTGGACGCTTCGACTTGGAAACCTTTGTTCCTCTGGTGTCTCCGCCTATTCATGCATCGCTAAGTGAAGGTAATGTAATATTTATGAATGCTGGTGTTAAGTTGACGATATTGGTTTGTTACCCAGACACGTCGGGCATCCGATATACACCCAGACACGCTCGCCTCACCCTTCGACTCCTGTTCATTAAAGCGCTCTCTATTTCAAGAAATTTCATGCTCCGATAACGACGATGGCTTTAGAAGATGGGATTTCCATTTGCATATAGATCAATATGTTTTTAAAAGTGAGACCTGAGCAATCCAATTATTTTCCGAGTTAATCTGAGCTCTGACATTTTCTCCCATTTTGCAGGGTTGTTTCATGCCTTTGATGAGAATCGGGACAATCACATCGACTTTAAGGAAATATCATGCGGGCTCTCTGCGTGCTGTCGAGGTCCAGTGGCTGAGCGGCAGAAATGTAAGCCGTGCCACTTTAATTTGTAAAAATTGATTTCGAACAATAAAAAGCAAAGCAGTTTTTTCTTCTTCTTCTTCTTCTTAAAAATACCTTTCATTTTTGGAGAATCCATTTTTGTTAAGCAACCATGCACTGCAATTAGTTAATTATTAAAAGCATGATTTACACGGCGTAGTGATTATAGCACTGTCGCCTCCCACCTCCAGGTTCGATTCCCACCTCGGGGTCTGTTTGTGGAGTTTGCATGTTCTCTTCATGCTTGGTGGGTTTCCTCCGGCTACTCCGGTTTCCTCCCACAGTCCAAAGACATGCAGATTTAGCTAATTGTAGTTCCCAAAGTGTGTGAGTGAGTGTGTGAATGAATGTATGATTGTGACCTGCGATGGACTGGCACCCCATCCAGGCTGTATCCTGCCGAGTGCCCGAAGTCCCTCTGGGATGGGCTCCAGCCTTCCTGTGACCCTGTCGAGGAGAAACAGTATTAGAGCATGAATGAGAGAGTTAGTGATTTATTTTTGTTTTTAATAACTAAAGCGCTCGTTCTTGTCCAGTTTGTTTCAAAGTTTTTGACGTGGATCGGGATGGAGTTCTGTCCCGAGTTGAGATGCACAAGATGGTGGTGGCCTTACAGGAAGTGTGGAAGGACAACCGCACTGATAGTCTCCCCGTAAGCACTGACACATTTTACATTCACATCATTACATTAACATTATGGCATTTGGCAGACGCCCCTAGCCGGAGCGACTTCCTGTATGTATACTACCGCTCAAAAGTTTTGGATCAGTTACAGATTTCTTTGTTTTTGTTTAGTGATTTATTTTCTACATTCTACAACAATAACTGTGGATTTCAAAACTATACAATACCGCATATAGGATTTAGGTAATTATGTAACAACTAAAACAACAACAGTCAGTTGTTATTTTAAGACGCGATGGTCAGCTGTTCTAGATCAGTTCTTGCAAGAACAGTATTGTGTCGAGTGCATTTACAAAACCCATCAAGCACCATCATGAAACTGGCTTTCATGAAGATCTTCCCAGGAAAAGCAAGACCAAAACTTACCTCTGCTGCAGAGGAGGAGTTCATTTAGAGTTACCAGTTATCAGAAATCACCAATTAACAACCAGCACCTCAGATTAGAGCCGTTGTGAAGACTTTACAGGGCATAAGTAGCAGGTCTCAATATCTCATATTTTTGACGCCTTCAGCATTGCTTTAACAAATAAAAATCAAGAACGACCACGGAGATAGAAAGTGATCCCAAACTTTTGAGCGATAATGATTATTTATTTATTTTAAATCTCTAAGCTTTTGGCCTACAAATAAGATCTTCTTGATCTGCTCGCCTTGTTTAAATCCTTAAATGCCTCTGTAGTGCGTAATGCACAACTTGGAGATTTATTATGGACTCAATTTGTTTGTCAGTTAATCTTTTTTACTTTCTTCCTGCGCAGGAACTGGTATCCAACATTTCCGATATTGTTGACGAAATCCTTACGATACACGACACTACAAAAGTGTGTAATATCTTGTCATTTAATTATTCTTTTAAAACAGACACTACAAAAGTGTGTAATATCTTGTCATTTAATTATTCTTTTAAAACATCGTGCTTAATTGTGAATTAGTGAACAACAGTATAAGGCCGCCTCTGTGTATTTTACCACACAGGAGGGACACCTAACACTGGAGGACTATCAGATATGGAGTGTGAAGAGTGCCCTCGCCAGCGAGTTCCTCAACCTGCTCTTTCAGGTACGGGATCATGGATTCTTGTGCAGCTATCCACAGTCTTTATTTGCTCATCATATTTCTTCTGATTGGTTTCAAGCATTTGTCATGTTGTCACTTTAATCAGGTCTGTCACATAGTCCTGGGGCTCCGGCCTGCGACACCCAAGGAAGAAGGCCAGATCATCAGGTGAGTGAAGAGCCAGAAGGAGCCTGAAATCTAAACAACACTCTAACCTCTCTGCTGACCGCAAGTGCTGAGTTTAAAATTAGTTTTCATGGATCGGGGTCTATATTGCTTGCATCCTCTCTTGGTGATAGTTATATTCTTAAACGATAATGGCTTTGATTACAACACATTGTCTAGACGCGTTGCATTTGCTGACGTCTCAGTCGAGCACTGTTCTATTTTGAACGGTGCTCACGCTCAAATTTTTGCCTCCATATGCTTTTCGGCGGTGTTGAGCAATAATCAGGGTGGTTATAAGCTGACTTGGTGTAATGTGTCTTTTTCTGTTGTGTTTTTCTGCAACTATGAACCACAAATGACATTAAATAAATAAAAGTCAGGTGCGGTTTTTAATGCATGTACAGCATTAAAATTTAACAGCATGTACTCTGATCAAAGGTGAAATTTACTCATATAAGTAAGTTGACGTAATTGTGTTTAATTTAAGTTGTAAATGTACACTCAAATATAATTCAAAATTTTACACCAAAAAAAATAATAAGGTTGTGTTTGTGTTATTAGTTGTCGCTTATGAAATTTAAAAAAAACTTTTCTTTTACGGTGGAACCTTGGATTACAAACATAATTCGTTCCGGGAGCGGGCTTGTATTTCAAAACTCTAGTAAATCAAAAACGTATCAAATCGTATTTCAAAAGACTCGAAAATCTAAATTTCCCATAAGAAATAATGAAAACTCAAATTATTTTGTTCCACAGCCCAAAAGAATTAATACATAAAAATAATTAATACAAAATATAAAGTAAAAAAAATAACACAAATTGACCTGCACTTTACCTTTAAAAAAAAAAGTAAAAATAAATCCTGACAGATAAGACTGTTTTATCGGGAAAAATTAGCAAGGAACATCACTAAGAACTCTAGCGTGAGAGTGAGGCGAGAGGAGGGGAGTGTGTGTGAAGGGACATGGTGTCCAATGACGCGCAGGCACACATTGGCAGGCTGATACGGAGAGAGAAAATTGATCTTTAACCTCTCTAATGAGACTTTCTTTTGCTTTACACACGTGGTCACAGTGTTACAGTAAACAGTACATGCGTGCACGGATGTTGATTATACCAGTAAGAGACGCGCACTAAGACCCAGCAGGGGGGACGATTACCCACAATTCCGCAGCACAAGAGAAAGGGGGGAAAAAACAATCACGTGACACTCGGCATCAAGACAAGAAGCGCATGCGTGATACAGGATACTCTGTACTCATAAACCAAGACTTGTTCGTTTTCCCAATCAAAATTTATTAACACTCGCAAACCGTGCTACTCGCAATCCGAGGTTTCACTGTAATTCATGGTTTGTGATGTTTGTTTATGTAAAACGTGTGTATATTTGCTTACATGCCTGTGTGTATCTTCACATACAGGTTTTGCTTAGTTTAACTTAATTCTTTGGAGCTTTTTTCCCTCTCTCTCTCTCTCTCTCTCCCAAAGTGATCCCAAACTTTTGATCTGTAGTGTAGGCATAGCATTAAGCCCCCATTAACAATGTGCAGGAAGAACTTAATAAGGACGTAGTAATGACCCGTTAACAGCGTAACCAACACCTCTTATGGACTTCGTTGACTGTAAGCATGGCGTAGGTGGGAAAGTTGTTATTGAGTCGTCATTGGTACAGTACGTCACTGGTTGTTGCTATGACAGTGGAGTTCTCACAGCGACCTCTTTAGGTTCCTGATATGGCTCTGGCGGGTCCCTGCCGCGTTGTAGAACAAGTTTTACCGCATACATATTATGTGCGTCTGGCGTTCACGGCACGCATGCAGCAGATTATCAGCATGTCTGTGTCACTTTCAGAAAAATACTGGGTTCAGTTTCCTCACACCATGTGGTGAAAAGCACCGTGCGTGTCGTGGTATTTATACCAATCCTCCATGAGCAGTGACAATGCAGTAAGTACGTGATAAGACTCTGGTTAGGAATGTTTTGTGACCTGATAGGAAGGAGTAAAAGCTCGAATGGACCTGATCATGTGCAGGAAAGGAAATTAGAAACATTAAGAAAATGACAAGGACGTGGCTATGATCATTGTAAAATTTTGACTCTGTTTCCGCCATGATTGTTATTTTTAGGCCAGAGTGGGAACCTCATGGCCTTTGCCGGAGTGTGACGGGCCCTTAACTAGTTCCATTAATAATTATGTCAAAGGATGGTTCTTACAAGATGCGTGCGTTTGTGTGTGTGCTCAGGGGATGGCTGGAACGAGAGAGTCGACACGGTCTGCAGTCGAGCCAGAACTGGTTCCTCATCTCCATTCAGTGGTGGAATATGTGGAAAGATTACGTGAAATACGTGAGTGAATCGGACATCCTATTAAGACATTAATGAAGGCCTCTGAGCGCTAGTGCGATATATGATTTGCTTTATGTTTAAAGGATAATAAATCTATAGTGGTGGAGCAGCCGAGTACGCTGGGCATCGGCAGGAGGTCTCCGCAGTCGCCCGAACCGTTCCTGAGCAAGACTGGAACAGTAGCGCGATCTCTGAGCTCTCCAGGAGAGAAATCCCCAAAAAGCAACTGGGAGGTCTCGGAGAGCACCGCTAACAGTAAGTGGTCTTATGCCACGGACTATCAATAAGCCATTGAGTTATACATCAGCCGTTTGTGGTTAATACAGGTTCAGCTTGAAAATTCCCAAATGTATTTAAAAAAAAAAAAAAAACAGACTTTGCTGCTATAGAATAAGTTGTAATATTCACTCATCCTGTATGTATACTGCATTCCAAAGCAAGGTTGCAGTCGCAACATGAACTATCTATTTATTTATCTCAGCAGCACTTCGACATAATTTTCCTTCCCACTCAATGTGGGTGATGAAAGAATAACCGGCGGATCCGCAGCGCTCTGACTATCATCAGCCAGATCCTCAGACTTTGATTCTGTCTCAGCAGTTTTTAACCGATGCTGCAGTTTTAATGTGATGTCATTTACTATAATTATTTCCTCTACCTCCTGTCTCCTCTTTAATCGTGATGCGTCACCCGTGCCCATGTTTCGCCCAGACCCTTTCCTTTCTCTGCATCTTAATGCCTGTTCAGTTTATTCGAATGCTTATTTTGAATGAAACGACAACAGAATGTTTTTATCACGCCAGGTGCATTGATTGCACTGGCATCCCAACAGCAGACTCAGAAGTTTTACAACTGGAGCAGTTTGTTGTCGTCGTTGTTGTCAAAACACGCCCTATATTTTCTCCGAACATTTCACGGATTGACAAAGGCCCTTTGAGGAGCATATTGTTCCTCAAACCGTTCTTGAATGATTTCTGCAGTGTGGTAGGCAGGGTGCTTTTTCATTTGAAAGAAGCCACTACATTTAAGGCGTGTATTGATCTGCAACGACATTCAGGTAGGGGGTACCTGTCAAAGTAACATCTACACGCCTAAGGTTTCTCAGCTGAACGTTGCGCAGAGCACCATTTCCCATAGTGCACCACCACTGGTTCAGTGACGCTCACAGTCCCATTGTTGTCCTTCTTTCGACCACTTTCTCCGCATACCAAGAACACCTAACATCAGTGCTATAATCTGTATCATCACTGATGTAATCTGGGCACAGTGATATAAACTGCACTGTCATTGCTATAATTTGCACCATTGCTGTTTTAATCTGCATTCCCGCTTATAGCAGTTCATCCTCATAGCAGTTCATCAGCAGTTCATAGCAGTTCATCCGTTCATTTTAGTTTGTGCAATCCCTGTTAAAAGTTGTACTATCTTTGTTATAATCATCGCTGTTGCACTCTGTGTCATATCTTTTATAAACTCCTGCAGTGGTTATGCAGACAACAATGATAGAATCTGCACAATCGCTCAATGTTATATAATGAAACTCTCTTACTCTCTTTCTCTCTCTCTTGGTCTCACCCATTCTTTATACCGCTTTTCCTGTAAAAGGTCCTGGGAGCCCATCCCAGAGAACATGGTGCACCAGACGAGATGTAGTCTAGGGCACAAGCACGCACACACTCAGCAATTTAAAAACACCTGTTAGTCTAAAGTTGGAGGAAACCGGAGGAAACTCCACGCACACAGATCCGAGGCGGGAATCGAACCCTCGACACTGGAGGCGCGAGGCCTCAGTGTTAACCCCTACGTCACTGTGCTACTCATAACGAAACACATTTCCTGTTAGATAATTGCACAATCAAGCATATAGCTCACGCTTTATGGGATTATTTTTGATCACGCTCTCCGGTATCACGCCATGAAGATGTTTTGAGTTTTTGAGTTTCGAGGTTTCTTCCCGAAGTCGTTTCAGAGAGTTCCACCTTGCGACCCTCACTTTTGGCTTGCCCATTAGAGACAAACCTGATGAAGCTATAAATATATGCATCTATGCATTTCTATTTGTATCCAGAATATTTATTTCTATAATGCTACTTTGTTACAATGTTCCATTGTTACAAGCGCTATATAAATAAAACGGGATTGAATTATAATCTGGACCATCACTGAGTAACTGCTTTCTCGTTACATTTGGTGGGTCTGTATAAATATCGCTCATGTCTAAATATCTCATTATAAGTTACTTTTCTGTTTGTTTTTTCTTTTAAAAAGTATAATTGTATAATTTGCTAAATCACAATATTATCTTATGTGTAGTAACAGTTATTTAATCGTCTGATATTCTCGTGTATGTCGTCCCTTCCACAGGTCAGCTGGCTCACGTGAGCTCATCAGCCACGGACATCTGCTTCCCTCGGCAGAACAATGTTTTGGATAACAATAACCAGTGTTTCTCGACTGCCAACGGCCACCTACCCAACCAGCTAGCTGCACAGAGGCCAGGTGCCATCGACAACCAGCCCTTGGTCACCACTGACCCCATTAAGGTCTGTGTGTGGTTAAACAAGTCTGAAAATGCATGCGAAATGCCCATGTCACCCATCAAAAGACCTATAGGTCACTTAAAAACAAATAAAAAAATTAATATGCGTTAACTATTAACATAACTACAGTATGTCCATAATTTAAAAGTTGCATGAGTGGGCTTTCCTGAGAGAAAGGCACGCAAACTTCATCAAGTATCACTGGAACTACTGTGGGAATCATACATATATTGGAATCTTGAGTGTTTTTTTATTTCACTATAAACCATGTCAAAAAGCTGTCAAAGTCAACAACTGGAAAATTGGCAATTTTCTTGCTACCTAAATGCTTTCACAGTCCTTATAGCCGAAGCTGTGCGTGATTTGACAATTTGCAATTTTATTACTGCCCGATTTCAATGGAATTTCCGAGGGAAGATGATATGTTGATATTTTTATGACATCAAATTACATAGCGGGAAACTCATAATATTTTTAAAGCGTTATAGAGTGTCAGATTGCAGTGGCTCGATGTGCCGGGCTCAGTGTGTTATTGCTTTTAGTGTCTAAAGTTTTTTTTTTTATTATTATTTTTTTTATACTCTGTAATATCACCTCATCCTTCTAACCGACTCTTGTACTGTCAGGGCCGATTATACGCCATTATTCACTGCACTCGCAACAAACAAGCCTTTTAAACCGTGCTAGACTTTTATCTCGCCCGTGTTGGCAGTGACATGATTCAGCAGGTGGTCTGGTGTTGGTTTATGTTAAAAAATAAAAAATAAATAAAAAGTCGACATTTAAATGCAAAGGCTGATCAGGGCAACTTGCTTTCTCATAGCTGTTATGATAAGCGAATAGAACGATTGCTTTTACCTCTACAGGCACCTACGTTAACCATGGAGGGCGGGCGCTTGAAGAGACCGCTGAACCTGATGGCTGGCCGGGATTTCGAGACCGTACCAGAGCCAGTGTGGCGAGCACTCTACCACTGGTACGGTGCCAACCTCAGCTTGCCCAGACCGGTATGTGTGCAAGCCTTCATAAGTAAAGCTTAGACATATCATACACATGCCTATGTTAGTTTTATATCTCCACTTCTTTAAGAGCCTTTAATTAAACAGGTGCACTAAGGACC
>JAQQZS010000003.1:22079306-22093332 GCA_030068045.1 Platyallabes tihoni | reverse complement strand
TATATATATATATATATATATATATATATATATATTACCTTTATTATTTTTTTTTTTTCCTGTTTGTTGGTCTGTCCGAAGGTGATCAAGTCAGTTGTCACAGAGCAGTCAGAGTTGGAGCTCCTCCCTCGTTATCTGCTCTTCCTTCGGCAGCAACCGGCCACCCGCACCCCCCAGTCCAACATCTGGGTTAACATGGGTATGAGCAGCCTGCGAATGTTCCCTCCACACTTTTCCCGAGGTAACGTAAGCCTGCAGCAAGAGAGCGGCTCCCTCCACCATCCCGGGGGCATCCTAATCTCCTAAAACCACTCCTACAGGGAATTTGGCACAGCAAGCGCAACAAATTCTGACTGGCAGCATAAAATTAAAATAAATAAATAAATAAATAAATAAATCATCCTCCCAAATCCTGTTCAGCCCGAGCACGTATCTCTGCCTGCTTTTTTCCGCATACTGTACCTGCTGAGGAGCTCAGACTGAAGAAGGCCTGTGTGTTTGTTTAAGCCGGCATTAAGATACGATTTGGTTCGGGCGCTCATTATCAGGTTTCCTGAAAAGTAAAAAAAAAACGGGACACATAGCAGAGCGCTAACCCGATTGTGAAGCACTGAGACAGTGTGCTGGTGAGCATTAAAGCTCCACTAATCTTATTTGAGCTACCTGATGTCTGGCTGTAGCAGGGTTTGTTACCTCTCAGCAGTGTTGGGTGAAACGCGTTACAAAATAACGTGTTCGAGTACTTGGTTTACTTTTTGATGTAACGAGTAATCTAACGCGTTAGGTCCACCATTTAAGTACTCACTTATTTAGTTACTTTTTCAAAAGTCTAATCCATTATTCAGATAATTTTTGTAATCCGTGAGTCAGACAGCAGTCATTCCCAATCCCTTAGTTGTGTGTGAAAGTCATCCTACAAGCCCCGCCCCCCTCTGTTATCTCTGCTGTTATACCCCTATCTCACCTATGCGGTTTGACTATGTGAGGACCGACGCGCGGAAAGCTGGAAACCTAATCACAGCGCCAAAACTCGTGGTGAATCATGATGAACCGTACTTGCGGCCAAACCACGTAGGTGAGATAGGGGTATTAGTAGTTAACAGATTATGGGCCAAACTTGGCTGAGTGATGATGGTTTATATATTATAACGGTCTTGACTAAAACAACATGCATGAGGAATCCCAAAGGAATTTTCATTTTCTGCAATGGAAAAGTACTCGAACTAGTTACGTTTATCAGAAAGTAACATTGTAATGCAACTGATTACTTTTTAATGATAGTAATTTTGTAATGTAATGAGTTACTTTAAAAAGTAACGTGTAATGAGTTACTTTAAAAAGTAACGTCCCCCAACACTGCCTCTCAGTTACAACTCTGCTCCCTCTAGCAGATGGGATGCTGTGCATCCTGAGGAAGAAATGGGTGCTCGTGTCCGGTGTGAACGCTTCTAATGAACTTGCTGAGGGGTTTGGGTGGGGTGGGGCCGGGTTTGAACTAATTATTAATCATGTTTGGTGTACCTTGTTTGTCTTTGTACTTGTGGGGTGCCTTTGGCTTTGTTCGCATCTCTTTTACTCCCCCCAGAGTAAACTAATGGTTAATCAGTTGCTTGAAAATCACCTTTGCCCTTTCTTGCTGTCTGCTTACAACCTAATATATGCTTAAAAAGCTTTTCTGTGGTGTGTACATTTACCGGGGTATCGTTGTCATCTTAACCATTTAACCACCTCCTGCTGTTTACACGTATACACTACATACAGTATTTATAAACTTGCTTAACGATATATATATTTTCACACAAAGGATAATTATGAAAGCTTAGCATAGAATAGATATTATTAAACCCCTAGGTGTTAAAGACAGGCACGTCCTCACCCCCTACCCTCCTACAGGTAACATGCCATCGCCGAACGCCCCACTGAAGCGTGTGCTGGCGTACACGGGTTGTTTCAGCAGGATGAGCACCATTAAGGACATCCACGAGTACCTGTCACAGAGGCTACGCATCAAAGAAGAAGACATGCGCCTCTGGCTCTACAACGGCGAGGTGAAATTCTCCGTAGCTGCCCCCGCGCTATAGCGCAGAACTCTACTACACTACGTTTTGCCAAAAGTATTCGCTCGACTGCCTTCACATGCAGTAACATCGCATTCTTAATCCATAGGGTTTATTATGATGATGTTGGCCCCGCCTCCTTTGCAACTCTTCTGAGAGGGTTTTACAAGGTTTAGGAGCAGTGGTGGTGGTGTTAGTCTTTCGGCTGCTGCAGTGCCGATCCCAAGCACGACTAAAATGGGAGGGTTGTGTCAGGAAGGGCATCCGATGTAAAAACCCGTGCCAAGTTGTTGTGCGGATCAGTTGGTTTGCTGTGGAAAGACCAACAACTTTTATGAGTGTGTTTGTTTATGGGAATTTTTTAACATTCTTCCAGAAGCACATTTGTGAGGTCAGACACTGATGTTAAACGAGAACGCTTGGCTCTTATTCATCCCAAAGATGTTCCATCGGGTTGAGGTGCAGGCCAGTCGAGTTCTTCCACACCAAACTCGCTCATCCATGTCTTTATGGACCTTGCTTTGTGCACTGATGCGCAGTCATGTTGGAAGAGAATTGGATGTTACTCCAGTTCGTATGCATACGTGAAGAAGGCAGGCGAGCGAATACTTTTAGCAATACAGTGGAACCTTGGATTATGTGCATAATTTGTTCCGGAAGCGGGCTCGTATTTCATAAAACTCATAAACCAAATTGAATTTTCCCATAAGAAATAATGGAAACTCAAATTATTCGTTCCACAGCCCAAAAAATAAATTGCAAATAAATCGCAGTTACTCGCAATCCGAGGTTTCAATGTATAGTGTATTTCATTAACATATGTTTTAAAACATGTGTTTTACAACTTGTCGTACGACATCAACACCGTGAATTATTTTACTAAACAGTAAAATAATTCACATAGTATGTTCTACTATTCTAATGTACAGTGGCGCAAGGTGCAGCTTTTAACCCCTTACTCTTGCTCTTCCGATTCCTAAACATCCTCTCCTTTAGAATTACCTCACCCTCCTTGATGACGAAGATCACACTTTAGAGAGTTTGAAAATAGAAGACGAGCAGCACTTAGTGATCGAGGGTATGTCTGAGACTTTATCTCTGTTCTAATAGGCTTCACGTGCTCCTTCAAGTTATTGGTAATATTGCAAATTCTTTTATTCCTGTCTCGCTAGTTCGAAACAAAGACATGAGCTGGCCAGAGGAGATGTCCTTCATCGCCAACAGCAGCAAAATGGACAGACACAAAGGTAACTAATTCAGTAGTTCTGGAAAAAAAAAAAAAACTTCATCGAAGATTGGTGATTATCACTCTGTAATAATTTCCCTATGAAAGTAGATTATTTAATGGAGTAGTATTGAGTACCACGGCATGCCAAAAACAGCGTGAAGTTCTGTATCTGCTGGGACGTTTAATATTGATCTCTTAAATCCAATAAAACCAAATGTAATTGCATGAATAATTAAAACGTGCAGGAAAGCTAATAGGAATGACCCACTGTGTCTTGTGTTGATTTTAAACGTATTACGAATGGTGGAAGTTAAATGTCTTGTGATTTTCCTTCTGAAGTTCCTACAGAGAAAGGTGCTACTGGTCTGAGTAACCTGGGGAATACATGCTTTATGAACTCTAGTATTCAGTGTGTGAGCAACACCAAACCTCTCACCGATTACTTCAGCTCAGGGAGACACCTCTATGAGCTGAACAGGTAAGGGAGTGTGAAGTGTGTGCTTGTGTTTTAAACCAAATCATTCTAAAACAGTGTTTGATTTTGCTTTTCTATACGGGAGCATGATAAATGTCTGATTTGCTACTCTTATCTTGACAGAACCAATCCCATAGGAATGCGAGGCCATATGGCCAAATGCTATGGAGATTTAGTGCAAGAACTCTGGAGCGGAACACAAAAAAACGTCGCGCCGCTAAAGCTCCGGGTCAGCATTTATTTTTATTTTTTTGTACCTAGCCGTTTATCATTTGTTGCTTGAGAAATTCTTTCCTACTTATTTCCGAAGCACCCTTATTAAAGTCAATGTCATATTTCGTGCAGTGGACGATAGCAAAGTACGCGCCGAGATTCAACGGCTTCCAGCAGCAGGACTCTCAAGAGCTGCTGGCGTTTTTGTTGGACGGGCTCCATGAGGACCTGAACCGGGTGCACGAGAAGCCTTACGTGGAGCTGAAGGACAGCGACGGACGACCGGACACGGAAGTCGCCACCGAGGTCGGTGTCGGGCTGTTAGTCATTTCCGTGGTCTCTTTAGAGCGCTCTCAATTCAGAGGCATCGACTGCTTGATTGAAGGAAAATCTGTTCTTCAGCTGCAAACTCCTTAAGATGTAGATTAGCCTTAATGATTATGCTGTAGCACTAATGAAAGACAAGAGTTCTGTTAGAAATGCTGTACCATGTATTAGCTAAAGTGGCATTAAGGCATTAAGTGTGTGTGTGTGTTTAGGCCTGGGACAACCACTTAAGAAGAAACCGCTCGATCGTGGTGGACCTATTCCATGGCCAGCTCAAGTCCCAAGTCAAGTGCAAAACGTGCGGCCACATCAGCGCTCGCTTTGACCCCTTTAACTTCCTGTCTCTGCCCCTCCCAATGGACAGCTCCATGCACTTGGAGATCACAGGTGAGGTGCAGCAGATGAAAAATTATGGTATCTTAAATCTTAAAATCTTCCAGTCTGCATGAAGCCGTCATGCATTTCATGTGGGTGTCTTACAGTCATTAAGCTGGACGGGTCCACCCCGGTGCGCTACGGTCTACGCTTGAACATGGATGAGAAGTATACAGGACTGAAGAAGCAGCTGAGTGAACTGTGCAGCCTAAAACCAGAGCAGATCCTCCTGGCTGAGGTCCATTCCTCTAACATCAAGGTTAGCTGAACTCGCTATCGGCAAAGGGATGACTGTGGATTAATTTTAAACATTACATCGTGTCATCATGGTCCATGCTGCTATTTTGACTCGTAGAGTTAAATTAATGTGGTCTTTCTAATATTCTACTAACAACTTGTTCACAGGCATGTATGTACTGTATAAGGAGGATTCTCAGGACAGGTCACACACCAGAAGTTAAATGACGAGCTGCGTTTAATAATCACCAAAATGACTCCAAAATCGGTGACCAGAATTGGCTGGTTTTTAATTTGATTGCTTGTGACTGGTGATCGGCCGATCAGCCTCAGATATTAAATCATTATTTTATGAAATATTAAATCAACAATTCTGTGCTGAATTCTGCCAGAGAAATGCATTATCATGGTGTTATATTATCAAAAATCGAACGTGTTAAAAACAGCCACACAACACAGCCACTGTTGAGTTTTTGCACTTCTGAGGAGGTAAAACGTTAACAAATTCATACAGGTAATTCATTTACAACACATTTCCATCTAAAGTTATTTAGAAATAGTAATTATGACGGATGACAGAGATACGCGCTGCTCAGTTAAACGCTAAGGCTCTTGTAGTTAAAGTTAGTTTGTATTGTTCAAATGCTGCGCTTGTTTTTTTTTTTTAAGTGAGAAAACTAATATTATAAGGGATGGGTTGCATTTTAATTACTCATTAAACTTTTTAAAGGGTTAAAATTGTAATAAAATTGGGTTAAAATATAATATCTAATCTGTATGTTTAAAAAAGTTGCAATACTTTGATCAAATCGGCACCCTAGAATCGTATATTGTATTGGGAGGTGATTGATGATTCCCATCCCTAATGCAGTACCTATCATGTTTTATTCCTTTCTTTTTAATTATTTCATAATTCTTAGTAATGACTCATGTTGGCCTGTCCTGCTGACATCCATTTCAGCGAATATCTCTTGTGTCTCCAGAACTTTCCTCAAGACAACCAGAAAGTGCGTCTGTCTGTAAATGGCTTCCTGTGTGCATTTGAGATTCCTGTGCCTGGTTCTCCCACCTCCATCACTTCTCCAGCACCAGCAGGTGAGCGTGATGCTCCTTTTTATTAATTTTTTTTACGGTTACGGTTTTTCTGATTCTTTCTTTTGCCCTTTTCTTTCTGTCCAGGCAATACATTGATAGGAAATGGCATCGCTTGCAACGGCCACGCTGAGAAACCCGTTCCTGGTCCCGTCCCCAACGGCACAGTCGGCACCCCTGTCCACAGCGGATCCGACATGAGCTTGGCTAATGGCACACCAAGCACAGTGGCGCCTTCTGGCTCAGAAAAGTGTCTTGCCAACGGCATCCCCAATGGTCATGCCACCCCGGTTCAGGACAGCCCTTTCACTGGCTACATCATTGCCATGCACAGAAAGATGGTAACTTCGCGCAGACCCTCCGTCTTTCAGTCCACTGAACACTAACACTGTGAGTAATCTTTGTGTCTAAGTACTGATTCTGTCGTTCTCGTCCTCAGATGCGGACAGAGCTGTACTTCCTGTCTTCTCAGAAGAACCGGCCCAGTTTGTTCGGGATGCCGCTCATCGTGCCCTGCACTGTGCACACAAGTAAGAAGGATCTGTATGATGCCGTGTGGATTCAGGTGTCCCGTCTAGCCAGCCCCCTCCCCCCTCAGGAGGCTAGCAACCATGCCCAAGACTGGTCAGTGCATTATTAGTTAATTACACATCATCATTACATCATGATTAGGTTAAAAAAACAAGCATATTTTTTTTTAATTTGAATGTCATGGACCGTGCTATACTGCAGTGATGACAGCCTGGGTTACCAGTACCCTTTCACCTTGCGGGCAGTGCAGAAGGATGGAAATTCCTGCGCCTGGTGCCCTTGGTACAGGTAAGCCGTTTTTTACCCGTTAGCTGTTTCTCCTGTCCGTCTGTGTCTCTTTTAAGAGTGCTGCATTGAGTGATGAGGGTGCGCATATTTTTTTTGCCAGGTTCTGCAGAGGTTGTACAGTGGAATGCAATGAGGACAGGGCATCACTGGGAAATGCTTACATCGCTGTAGACTGGGACCCCACAGCCCTGCACCTCCGTTATCAAACTTCCCAAGAAAGGGTGAGTGAGTGCCACTAAATGCATAAGTAATAAGACGGACAGTGTTCTGAGTTCTTGGACACTTAAACTCTCCGGTCCCTTTCAGTGTCATTTCATGACCTTTTAAAAAAGTCTTTTGTTGTCCATTGTAAAGTTTCTTCAATAGGAGTTGAAGTGTTGTGGTGTAATGGACACCATCTATTGCTTCTAGAGTGTTTTTTTTTTGTTTGTTTTTTTAAGAGATAACGCTTTTAGAGAGATGTCATTTGTTTCTGTCCCATGCCAGAGATGAAAAAGCATGTCTTGAAGTATATAAGGTACTAACATTTCCTATAACTGGAAACCGCACATTTAGTCAACTACAGGCAAGCTCACCTTTAAAGCTTAACTTTAATTTCAGTAACTGTAGAGTGAACAATAAGATAACCACAGAAATTCAGTGGCTGTAGTTGAAGATAAACTGTAAGGCCAAAAGTATGTGGATACCCGACCACCACACCCAGATGTGCCTGTACCATAACTGTAACCATTAAAGAAATCGTAATACTACAGAATACAAAGACGTGTGATTACAGCTCTCTGGCAATATACTGAGAGGCCCACATACTGTGGCAAGAAAGGTATGGAATTTCATTGTTTTCTGCGTTCATTTGTCCTCAAATGTGATCTGATCTTCATCTAAGTCAAGAGTATTGACAATTATGATGTGCCTAAAATAATAATATTGAGAACCACAATAAAAACCTTATAGTTCTAGTGGGAAAATTGTATGAATCCTTCAGTTAATGACCTTTAAAAATAAAAAAAATATTTGGAGCCAGGTGTTAGTATACCTGGAGTTTTGTTAAGAAAATGAGTTTGGAGGTGTGAGCTACTTTGACTTAAAAACACAAGAAGAACGCGTTTATGTGAGCCATGCCTTGCCAAAAAGAGCTTTCAGAGGATCTACGATCAAGAATTGTTGATTTACGTGAAGCTGGAAAGGGTTACAAAGTGATTTCAAAGATTTGAAATCAATGGAGAGGCACTTTGTGGCAGAAGTGGGTGCCCAGTCAAAATAACCCCAATTTTGTTATTGTTGTTATTTTAGGCACATTATATTTGTCAATACTCTTGACTTAGATGAAGATCAGATCACAGTTTATGACAAATCCATGCAGAAAACCATGAAATTCCAAAAGGTTCACATTTCGTTCACTTACATCATATACACCATTAACATTGATTATCACTTGGCAAGCCTTCGACGGAAGCAGCTGAAAGACCAGCAACATCATCAATTATATATAGTATCTCACAAAAGTAAGTACACCCCTCACGTTTCCGCAACCAATTTATTATATGTTCTCAAGGTACAAAACAATAGACATTAAAATTGTATATACTTTAGAGTAGTCAATGTGCAGCTTGTATATCAGTACAGATTCCCTGTCTTCTAACAGTAACTCAACATGCAGACTTTATGGCCTAAATAACCGGCAACGAAAATGAGTACACCCTAAGTGAGCACGTCAAAACTGTGTCCAAAGTGTCAATATTTTGGGTGAGCCTCATTATCTAGCACGGCCTCAATCCTCCTGGGCATGGACTTCACCAGAGCTGCACATGTTGATATCACAGAGCTGCTGGATGTTAGACACATGGCGCTTCGCCACCTTCCGGTTGAGGACGCCCCGCAGGTGCATAATAGGGTACGGGTCTGGAGACAAACTTGGCCACTGACAAACACATGAACATGATAAATAGGACATGTGACTTCACATGGTTAAAGATGTACTGTTATACAAGCTGCACATTGACTAAAATATATCAAGTTTCATTTCTATAGGATTGTCCTTTGAGAAGATGTACTGTAAATTAGAGGGATGTACTTACGTGAGTGTGTTCACCAGTAAACTGGTGACAGGATCGTCAGCACCCAAGGTTCCAACCCATCCCGCGTGATCCCACAGAAACGCCAGTGCAGCACAACTTATCATAAAAAGTGTCCTATTTAATTAAGTAAAAAATTATGCTCCCCAGAAGTGCTACTACATACAGTAAAAAAAAAAAAAAAAAAAAAGTTGTATCTAGGCATCTATGTTGTATAAAAAATATTTTTTTATTGTAGCTGTCTATTATGATGAGTTGCCAAGATCACATGCATGAAAATACATTTATTGTGAGTATGTTATTAACTTAATTTTAGTGTTTACACAATAATTAGATTTTTTTATTAAAAACACAAGTGGCTTTTGAATGCAAAGTCTGGATCGGTGAGGATGTCGACCTCGTTCAAATTTGTTAAGATTTACTGTGTGTAATTTCAGCCAGATAACATTTTCCGAACAAGTATGTAGGGCACTACTACAGTATCTGTGTCCTAGCACCATTCATTAGGGTTTAGTGGATCAAAACTAAAATTAGGATCTGTGGTGCTTTGTCTCCATTACCGGTTTGACACAAATCACGCACGCAGGCTGGTGTGAGCAGAGAATGTGTTTTGTTTTTACTTGGGATAATAGACTGCGCAATGTAGAGCTTTATTACTTGTAACGAATTTTAGGGAGGAAAAAAAATATATAAGAATTTGCTACATAAATGTGACAGATTTGCTGATACCGTGGTAAGAAATTTTGTACAGAATAGTATTAATCTCGATATTTTAAGTCAGGGGTAAACGTAAACCATGCTTCTTTTGTGTATGCAGTGTGGCTTAGTGGTTAGCAGTGTCACCTCGTGTCTCTAGGGTTGGAGGTCCAAATCACACCTCCGTTCTGTGTGTATGGTGTTGGCGTGTTTCCCCCCGATGCTTGGTGGGTGTTCACACCGTGTGCTCCAGTTTCCTCCAGTCTAAAATGATTGCCGTTTCAGGATTCTTCATAGTAGGGGAAAGGGGGGAGGTTGGCCCAAACGCAACATTTTGGAGTCCTGCACTGAGGCTGTAGATCTAATTTTTTACGCATGTCTTTCAAACAGCTCGGGAGATACTCAAGGAGAAATTTTTTTGTGCCAACCCTTTCCCCTATATGATTGGTATATGAGTGTGTGTGCGTTCTGCGACTGGATAGGTGCTCTAGATTATTTGGTAGATAGTCAATTTATTTATTTTTTCACCTTCTAATTAATTCACATTAGAAGGTGAATTCTATTTTAATTCTTACATTAAAAAAAAGAAAATAATTTTAATAGATGTTGAACCGTACACCAAACTAAAAAGATGTTAATAGTACTGTTATATAGCAGTATGTAATTTCTCCCACAGACTTGCCAGATACTGCCAAGTTTAAGTCTGCTTATATTGTCTGGTTATTGATGAAGTGGTTTTGTGGGGGGGTTTTTTGCAGATAGTGGAGGAGCACACCAGTGTGGAACAGAGTCGACGTGCCCAAGCTGAGCCCATCAGTCTGGACAGCTGTCTAAAGGCCTTCACCAGTGAAGAGGAGTTAGGTGAAGATGAGCTCTACTATTGCTCCAAGTGCAAAACCCACCGTCTGGCTACCAAGAAGTTGGACCTCTGGAGGCTGCCTCCCATACTGGTATAAAAAATAAATAAATAAATAAAAACTTATTAATAAAACTTCTACAGTTCACCTGGTCAATGAAAGATATAAAGTTTGGGTTTGTTTTGTTTTTCAGATTGTTCATCTGAAACGCTTCCAGTTTGTGAACGGCCGCTGGATCAAGTCCCAGAAGATTGTGAAGTTCCCACGTGAGAGCTTCAACCCCAGTGCGTTTTTGGCTCCACGTGAAGCTCAGAGCATGTGGAGTCTGCAGAGCCAGAGCGACTGTCTGGTGGAGGAGCTCCAGAAACTCGCCAGTGGAGATTCCTCAGTGTCTTCCATCGCCACCACTTCTGTCGTCAGCCCTCCCGTATCTGGCAAAGGTCTGTCTCTGGACTGTCTTCTCTACCAACCGTATGCCACAGGCTACAAAACATTTTTTTATTTGACGTAAAGTTGTTTTGAAAAAAATTATGTATGTGTTTCCATCAAGGCACCCCGAGTTCAATTAGGAGGGTGGGAAGTCCACTGAGCAGAAACAACAGCCCCAGTAACAGCCCTAAAAGCTCTAGCCGGAGACAGGGCCGTCTGCGTCTGCCTCAGCTCGGCAGTCGACACCGACTCTCCAACAGCAAAGAGAATCTGGAGAGCAGTAAGGAGAGTGGGCCAGAACCAGAGCCGAGCGTGGTAACAGAGGTGGAGCCTCAGGTGGCAGGAGCCACATCAGAGCCCAATACACAAGACTCTTCCTGGACATTGGTTCCCTCCAGCGCTGACTCTTACGTCGCCATGGTGAACGGCATGAGCCAGGATAACGGGCAAATCAACGGGCACTCGGACGCCAGCACAGAGCTAGACAGCAGCTCTCACCGAAGAGACGTAGTCTGTCTTGAACCAATATACAATTTATATGCAATTTCGGTATGTCTTTCTTTCCTCCTCAGACCTTTCAGAAATCATTTTGGTGATTCTGGTGTGTGTGTGTGGTATTATGAAGATTTTTGCCCACTCAGATGTTTGTTTGTTTGTTTTTTTCTCTTTTGCAGTGCCATTCAGGAATCATGGGAGGGGGGCACTATGTGACCTATGCGAAAAACCCCAATGACAAATGGTACTGTTACAACGACAGCAGCTGCAAGGTAAAAATGTCCTCCTGTGCTTACAACAATTTATATTAAAGATCATATCCATCCTTGATTTTTAATGCTCCTCACTCATTCTCTTGAAAGATGGAAAAAATTTGTGTGTGATGAGTTTAAAGGGACTGATGATTGTTAATTAATATTAAAAACATACAGCTGAGTAGTAAATGCAAGCGAAAGCAGTGACTCATTATGGTGATGAGGGCATTTAACTGGCATGGTTTTGGTGTTTAATTCTTCTTAATATTCTTGATCGATGTCCTACATCAACATGAGAAATTAGGGAGAGAAAAAAAGTGCATCTGGCAATAGTTTGATTCACAGTGAGGCACTGATCTTGCTGTGCGAATCAGTGGTGTGTGTTAGGATGAATAAATTCTTTCGAGTGGGCAGATTTTACTCTCATGCCGATGGGAGCGTGAAGGCAGATTTCAAGCTCAGAAGTTAAAAAAGAAAGAGATAATACGTTTACAATAGGGGTTAATCCATTTTTTTGTTAATATTAAACATATTAAACTACTGTGTACACAAATCGAATACCACAGGTTTGCAGATTAAGACCGTTTTGCGCTGAAAGTGTTTGCACGAGAGTATTTTCATTTTACATCAGGCTCTGCTCGCTCATGCATATAAATCTCATATGATTAATGAGCTTTTCACTCTGGCACTGTGGGAGAGACAGAATTTTAAGAGAGCCTGAATGTGCACTGCTATAGCACAGCTATCTAATTAATGTTGAACTGAAGTATTTGAATCATGTAGCAGAGGTTGGATCAACCTGTTTGACCGTACTGATTTTTCGTTTCATTTGTCAGCCGTCTGTATATTTGCATACGTCACTGAAATACTGTATCATGAAATGACTGAAAGTAATGCTGTAGTGTTGATGCATGAGGAGTATGAATTTGAGCTCAAGCATTTTCTACGTTTGTTTCATTACGATCTAACTTCTGAGGCAATTCAGTGGGCAATAAAATATCAGTTTTATCACATCTCTGAACAACAGAACTGGCTTATGGAGCTAAGCTAATTTGGGGAGTTAAAAAAAATCCTGTGACAAGCTACTTTTGTAAAACTAAAATTAGTTAGCTGTTTAATCATAATACTAATACTAATGATAATAGTTACGTGGTGCATCTCAGATACTTTATATTGTATCACAGATTTAGGAATGATACAGATGGGAAGTACGAACCATGGGTAAAATGTTTTTGGACATAATGTGACTACTGGGAGATAACACTACTTATTTAGAGGTCTTTTTAGTGGTGCTTGTAAAGCAAAGCACTACTATGATTATCTCACAGGCTCATTAGGGCCCAAGCATTATAGGGTGCGCAGGATTATTGTTATTATTATTATTATTTTTTTTCTTTCTTTCTTCTTCCATACAAAAGTTTGGCGCGTAACTAGTCTTGTACGGTTTGTCGTAGACCCGTGAACATACCCCACACAAGGATATAAGTTTTACCCTGCTCAAATTTGTGCCCCAGGGGTACGTCATGTTAGCAACATGCTAATCACTGTTAGTGTCATGTTAGCGTCATGCTAGCAACAGGCTAATCATGTTAGCGTCATGCTAGCAACAGGCTAATCATGTTAGCGTCATGCTAGCAACAGGCTAATGATGTTAGCGTCATGCTAGCAACATACAAATCATGTTAGCATCATGCTAGCAACATACTAATCATGTTAGCATCATGCTATCAATATGCTAACATGAGGTGCACTCATTTTACTCAGGCAACCAGGATCAATTGTCTCTCAGCATCAGTTGTGAAGCTGTCAAGCCATGCCCCTAGGCCCGGGTTTTGCCAAGGCAAGCAACACTCCCATTTTTTGGAAAATAAACCTTTCTAGTTTTGTATAAGTATTTAAATGTTAAGGTACACTACTGTTCAAAAGTTTCATAATAAATTGAATTAACTGATGTAGATTAAGATAAAGACATAGGATCAAATGTTTTACTGTCACAGGCTGCAAAGTGCCTAAAGATACAGTTTTAAAAATCGGTTGTTTATGTAACAACCTCAGCAGCAACCTCATTTCCCCTCTCGTCTGTTCTAACCACTCAGCATTCAGCATCACCAGTATACTAATGACATACCTGACCATCTGTTGTCATCTGCATCTGTTTCTCACTGGTTCATGCCTTCAGTTAGATGGGTTTATGCTTGAATGATTCATAGGTCACTAAAAACTAGGGATGCACCGATACCTCTTTTTTGGAAAACGAGTACGAGTACTTGCATTTCAGTACTCACCGATACCGAAAACTTGATTTAAATTTACAGAAACCGATGCGGAATTGTTTCGCATGTAATATGGCTCTTTGCGGCGTGAAACTCTCGTGCTTGATTAAATTACTTGTGTTAAATG